>JAULCA010342569.1:0-12427 GCA_032360845.1 Crassadoma gigantea
CAGAAATATTTCAACTTTATTTTCTCTGTATTATACATGTATTTTTCAAATGGCTGTCGACCTACCTCTATGTTGATTGCTGCTGTCGACAATCCACATTTCTTTGGACACTCAACTCTTCTCTGTTCACATTTCTCATCCTTGTGCTTCTGCAGGGAACAAACCTTGACCTCTATACGGCAATGATCACATGGCACCTTCCTGTGTTCGCAAGTCTCTTCATGGCTCTTTAATCATATGAAGAAATATAGCAATGAAAATTTTATAGACTTTGGGATATACACCGATTAACATGTTTTGGTACAGCATCGGATGTCAGAATTAATTTGTACAGTAGGTGTCATTTCAAATCAGCGTGATAGCTCTGCTAAACTTACCTCTAGATCGCCCCACTTCATTAATTTCTTGCAATCTTCATGACCACACAATACCTTCAAACTTGCAATTTCCTTTCGTTTACAGGTGTCTGGGAATATCTGGACATTTTTAACATATTAAATGAGAGGTTTACATGTCAGTTATTATAAATAAGTTATTTCAATCAAGACAATATAAATCAGTTTATAATATTCAAATGATATCCTAAATACATTACACATTTGCGTCCTAGTAAAAGTTTGTAAACATTGACTTAATTTACCACTCTTCAGGATTGAAATACATTTGGACATACAAAATATGCGCCTACCTCATTTTCACTGCACGGAGTTTTACAGTCTGACACCATACATTGACCTGCTTCAATAACACGTTTCAAGCCGTTAGGACATACATGGTGCCCGCAGGGTAACTGATAAGCATTCCAAAGCGTTTTTTTACACGCCGTACAAAGTTCAATCTTTTCTTCTACAAAGCGTGGTTCCTTCTCATTTGGGTCAGGGTTGGTGATCACAGACTGAAGCGAACCGTTGTTGAGACTAGTGCTGTTCTTGTTGAACACTGACGCCATTTAACTAGTTGTGTAGGCACCCTATACGATTCGTATCAACTTGATGTTGGATTCAATTGAATGGTCCCCACGCCTGAGCACAACAGAGAAAGCCTAATACCGTACGTAGACGCAATAAATTATACCAGTGTTTATGTGGATTAATTTCTTCCTTTACTGGAGGAGGCCAGGTTTGCAGGATTAGGGTAGGCTGATGGTGTGGCTTTGTAAGAACCCCCGTTTTGATTTTTTTAAATAAAACGGTGGTAGCTTAAGTACTTTATGATCATAAGATGTACCTGAAGCAGCAAAAACATTAGAGATAATTATTCTTCAGTCATCATATATATCATATAGTGTTAGTCTTTGTAAGCCGTTAATCATATGGTGATGTCGACTAACAATTTACCAAAGTAGGCATCAACCTCATGATGTCACCATACTAAGAAGTTAATAACTTTACAGCATTTCATGGACCATTTACGATATCTTGTATAAGCATGCATGCTAGACTGTTTCGTAAGAAAGAAATGTCTTTGATGACAAGTAATTAGTTTTGTAGAAGGTCCAATCATATTATCCTTTGATTTTAAGTATATGAGTTAAAAAAAAAAAGAAGAAAAAATACTACTAGCAATACGTCAGATAGTTGCTGTACGTTTGCGATGTTCAAGGCACTGAAATGTCTACTCCTTTTATTGCTTAATGGTCTATGCTCCTACTTTACTCACGAAATATAGCATAAATATGTTTTCATAGGATTATAAAATATTATGGATACTGAACATTTGAAATCAAAGTAACTTATGAAGTCAATGAGTATTGTAACCGTAAGATATATTACCACTTAACACAGGTTGGCAATCAAAGGAATTCTTGGACAAGAACGACATATCATCAACGTTGCAATCGAAGATACTGACTATAAAATGTTTGATAGTAATGTCTGGTTTTTGAGTTTGGATAAAAACAATCTTTTTTAAAATGCTCGTTAAATACTTTTGGAAAAATAAACTATGATTTTACCATAAAATACATAGAGGATATTTAATAGTGTCTTCAGTAATAACAAATATATTTCACGAAAAATATCAAAATATTAGCAACACGAGTGAAATATATTTGTTGTTACGTAGGAAAGTATTAAATTTTCTATTTAATACATATTAAAGCATAATACATGAAAAATGTGATGCATTTAATAAGGGTGGGAAACAGAAGCGTAATAATTAGCGCCATATTCTTATAACGTCACGCTTGACTACAAGGCTGCGCGCCATTTTGAATAGGATATTCAACGCAATTCCGACGTTTTCTGCTATTTTTCAGGTATGATTGCTCATAAAACTGTTATTACTTGTTATTTATATTAATACTTAAGTGTATGTACGAAACATTTACAATAACCTCTTATTCTACTGTTACTTCATTTGCATCTGAACCAAACAATCGTTGTCTTTGAATGCAGCGAATAGAAGATACCGTTGTGATAAGTCAATAACAAGAAGTGATATTTTCACACTGTGCAAAAAAAGGCACCAGTATGAAGTAACTAAGGATTACAAATTCTTCAGATTCAGCGATTATAATTCAACACAACAACAGACCTGATAAGACATTTTTCTTATTCATTCTTAACATTATACTTACCTACTACGTGTCCTCGTTGTACCGATGGAGGTAGAAAACAGCAAACGTTTTTCGGTGCCTTGGAATATTTGTCCTTTCTGAAACTTCGTTCAGACTTCGCTGCATGGAAAAAGATAGCATTTCAAAACCTTTATGCATACATATACATTTTGAAAATTGTTCTTATATCACTCAAATATTTTCATTTATATTCCAACGTGTCTGAGGGTTATGAATGGCCTTGATAAGTATCATTGTTGTGTAATTGTTCTATTTCAACACCATCAATTATGTTCATTTCTGTTTTAAAACATGATTATTTGCTTACGTTCGATCAAGTGTGTTTCAAGATAAATCTCGGGAAAGCAAATAACGCATTTTCTCGACTACAGTTGCTAAAATGTAACACAAACACATTGAAATTGTTAATGTAAACATATTTATTGGAGACACCTGATTCGTATTAATAACAATAATATTTCTGTAATATGCGATAATTTACATAAACATCTATACTACATACTACATAATTGTAGCTCATATCATGTTTTCCTACTTTTGTTTTCTGTAAACGTTGTTTCTCCACACAAACTTTGTTATGTTGTTATGTTTGTCGTCGACAAAGGATCACAATGATATAGTCCTAGAAATCGGTTGAAATAAATGGTATTAAGTTGACTGTTATTTTTATGAATAGAGAAACATATAAGGAAGGAATTTGTATATAGATAATATAGTTTATTACACACTTTCTTTTCAGAGCCTCTCGATTTTATTCATTTTACAAATATTTTATTTAATCAAATATATTTAATTGTGATTGGGCAGCAGGCATAACCTATACAAGCCCTCTCCCTGGAAACACACACATTGCAAACAAAACATAATTGATTACAGACTGCTTGTTTGAGTTGAACTATTACCGTACATAGTATACTGTTATATTGCAGTAGTCTGATATTAATCCCTCATCACCTCCCAAACTCCAGATCCCAACTAATACTGGGAAACACTAAAAGTCCATATACACTGAACACTGTGTCTCACCAGTCAGTTGGAATCCGGAGAATGAGCCATGCTGAGGGAGTCATCATACACATGCATACAAACACAATTGTTAGACTATTTATCAATATTTATAACCTACTCGTGGCCTCTATATACCCCTGAGCACAATTACAGGCACCTTAGTTTAAATCATGACTGAGGTAATTACTTCCTCTGGTAAGCATATGTACATCACACTCTAGGTGGTCATATAATGATAAATTTAAATTCAATTTTACATTTAGTTGAACATCAATCTGCAAATGGGACAGAGAAATCATCAAATTTTGTCTTTGGATAATGTATCTAGTGATCTACATCTTCATTATGGTGACCACATATACAAGAAGAAACGTCAGTTATATGGTCTTTAAAGAGATCAGATTTCAACTGACTTTTATTATTTCGAAGTTGACATGATATAATGTTCAAATTCCTAGGCCCTTTGAAAGCTTAAGTGCATAATTCTTCAGCATATTGAAGAGTGGCATCATGGACATGTTGTTTTTTTCCAATCCCTTATAGATCTCAAATTATAAAAATTGCAAGAATAAGGCAATTACAAGGCTGCTTTCTTTACCATTACATTGCACAAATTAAATCTGACGAACTACTGATTTTATACCTCATAGCTAGAGAAAATGAATTTTGAAGACGCAACTCATTTAACTATTTACTCATTTGCGGTTTCCAGTCCCTATTTGTTACGTATGATGCGAATTCCATTGTACATAACAAACCAAAAAAGAACAAAGTAGCTGCAACATACTTATTAGGTTCTGTTATATAGGGCTCCCGAATATACATATTTCTGGATAATATTGGTGGAGGAAATTGAATATTTTGAATTAAAAAAAAAACGTATGGATGCATTTAATTACAATGTAAAAGGTTCTCACCCGTACTAGTCCTTGTTTGGTGTAATAATATTCACCCTAAATAGAATTGAATAGTACCTTCAATTCGAACCTCGCATGTACATGTATATAAGACAAAGTCAATACATGTGCGTGGGATATAAAGCGATGGTAAGAATTTTTTTGAAAAAAAGTGTTCATGAACCCCGCTTGCTGCCTGAATTGATTACAATCCCAACACCCCGAGTTATATTTGCCACCAATTAGATACAATCATATGTTGATTATTTCTATTCTACCACATAAAATGCAATGAAAATTATTTTGCGTTTACTTCATTGTCCATAGGCCTTTAATAAACCAAATGACCTAGATAACCGTTTAAGTCAATGAATGTTGTTCTTTTGGGCGTGCAAACATTCGTCAAGTAAGGCCTTTATTCATTTCAACAGAAACTTAATATTGACCCAGTGGGCAGTTTTTTTTTTTTGTCTATTTACAGTTGAATGGCCATAATTTGGAAGGCTTGCTCCTGACATGTAGCTATTGACATAAAAACCACCACATTTTCATGTAACTTTCTCGGTAAGTTTGGCGAAATATGCTAACCGTGAATCTTCAAATATTTACAACATTAAAACCAGTTCCGAGACTCGCTTGTTATTTACCGAATACGAGGATTTTGGAAGAGTGTAGGACTGTAGGAAAAAAATACACGCACGTGCATCGTCTATCGTCAAATATTACAAAGTTATTAACTAATGATGTGGGTCGATACTTCGAAGACGCGGAAAATTGTACTTTTTGTTCAAACGTCACATATTTTGTATCTAAACTTTAAACCTGATAGAAATGTGACTCTAAAATTCGAATTTATCATAAATTGTAATTACGGTATCTCAATAATCTAAACTTTACATGTAATGTATCTTTTTGCTAAATCCTATCATCATTTATTATTTTTATCATTTTCGCTATAGTTTCAACGCATTCTCTATATGTTTTTTCTTTAATATCAACTTTACCTGTACTGTTTATCTCTGTATACAAGACGTAAGTACATCTTATTTCACAGCTTAACACACGTTGCATTTGTCTTTGTAATCTTATTTTCTGTAAAACGTTGATGTGTTGTAATAATGCTTTTACGACCAGAACACATATGAAAGATCACAACAAGTCTTATATCTTATCTTATCGATTGTTATCATGATACATGTAATAATCTCAAATGAATTGTACTATTGAATTCGATATGGGACAAAGCTCTAATATAAAAGTACACAAAGTTATTTATAGCGTCTGACTCCAATCCTTTATGATAGTTGGTTGGTTTAGTGGTTTAGTCCGCCTACGTGAATCCACCTGTACAGGTTTCATCTCACCTGTATGATTGACGTCAGCCATTTACGTGGGGTTAAAATTAGACTTATTTTGGTTCATGTAACTTCCTACTCTAAATCGAAAGAAAAATATCAATCACAAAACCTGTTGTTCCTTGAATGCTCATTTTTCCTCTTTATCAATACTTCGGAATTATCGGAGATGAAATATAAGAATAAAATAGAGATTTGAAGACAGAAAAGCATATTTCAGTACAGTTAATTAATTTTGTTTCCTATTCTAAGGAATGCGGATTGTGATAAGACCTGACAAAATCGTATAAATTTGGTGTTAGGTGTGGCTTCGAAAAATATGTTACTACGACTATAACTTAAGCGTGATGTGATAAACAATTGATAGCGATCGTTTGATCAATTTATCCCTGAGCGATTACGGTAAATCACACTAAACCATTTGTGTCAAATTAGCGAGTAAGTTATTATTATAAAGTCGGTTTAATCATTTTGACGACATAATTGTTATGAAAAGTCGACTTTATGTTCACGTAAATACGACATTACATGATATAAAATACAACTATAATAGTGATAAGCCTCTCGGTTAGCCCAAGCTGAAGGAAGAATTAAAAATGACTTCATTGATATACTATGATATATATTGAAAGACAAATATGTCTCATATAAAACAATATGGATAAGACTTATAAAAAACGATACATACTTTGAAAACGGAGTGAGAAATTCAATGGTAATGTAATTTGAGGTATGTCCTTACACCATACCGAAGTGGTGACTAACCTTCTTCCTGTATACCTACGCGGACACCCCCTATACACACAGGTCGTACATATAAATAGCACGACGATCTGAACAAATTGTTCATAGTACAGATAACAATATTGCACAATAACAAGAATACACTGGCATAATTATTATTAGTATGTTGACATAGATCACCATGAGTAACATATATAGCATGCGGCCAAACTTATAGCAGTCCATACGCGAATATATCATCCGTAAGGAGGTTTTGCTTAATTTTATTCGAGACACAGGTAAGAATTGTTTAGTGTTAAAGATGTGTATGCATTGATTTTTTTCTGTCTTATCACACATTTGACACTCTTATCACAATATCTGTTAGCAACATTTTCGTTAGCAAATATGATATTGGACATTTGTTCATAATAATATTTTACTATATATTAACCGCAATGAATGTGATTTGCAAAATAAATCATTATTTTGCTTGAGCAAGTTTAATGCACTAGATAGTGTAGACATATTGTATAGATTCTTTTAAAGTGAACAAGCGGATCGAAAGGTATGAGGGGGAGATGTTTTCAAAATACCTCTAAAGGAAGATGTTTTTCCTAAACATGTGATTCTCTTCAATCTAGCAATCATTTAAGAGGTAATGGTGATTTATGAGTGTGAAGTTTAAATGGATAAAAACCTATTTCATGTATTAAAAATATACAATGTCAGATTAACTCGATTCGAGGCCTTATAAGCCTTGTCAAATCTTCCTGAAATGAAACACTGTATGGTAGGTAGAGAGGACACAAGCCACATAACAAACATTATCTAACTCAGTGCACGTCAATAAATTACATTAAAACTACGTGAAAACTGTCTATTATATCGATACATGTTTGTTTTTATTTACAGAGACTGTGATGACCATGACCGAATACAGATTAGAGAGGTCAACCCAACCTCTCTTTGTCAATGGAAACATTCTGTGTTTTATGTGTAAAAATGCATCGGCGGATTTGTGGCGCTTCATATGTGGGCATATCATCTGTGATAAGTGCAAATTAACTCTATTTCTTAAAAGTGATGAAACAATTTGCAAATACGAAAATTGCAATACTCAAGTTAATTGCAAGACACAGGTAAGATAGTTCAATGTTATATATCCGTGTGTAGTAAATAAACTATCTGTTAAAATATTTCACATCTACCATGTGATACTCTATTATGTAAGTATGATTTCCCTCGGACCCCTTAATCGGTATTTGAAGAGGTTGAGGTTTATGTTTAGGTCAAGTGTTTCAGAAAATATCTAAATATACCCCCATCTGCCTGCCTGCCTGCCTACCTGCCTGTCTGTCTGAAGGGAGTACAGGAAGTATGTCAGTGACCAGTATACCTTACTAAGAGTGCAGCTCATTCGCAGTATGTTTCAGTGAGGTGGCACTATAAAGTCGGCACCAGTTCTGCACTATCACAAGGTGACAGACACGAACATATCGCAGCCTCCACAAATACACACGCATACACTACACGCATGCATCTAGCACACAGTGGAGGCCGTCTTTAAATGACCTTAGCTGACCTTAATAGGACATTAAACAAAATAAAACCAAAACCAAACCATATAGTTCATTAGATAATGTCATCATAACTGGTGCGAGACTGTGGATACCTTAGTAAACCTTTACCTTTAGTTCTGGTTTAGCAACGGGGGAGGGGGTATTAGTTAGCCTTTGCTTACAGTTCTAGTTTAAACAGCAATTCGGTTTTTTTTTCATTTCATAACCTTTCTAAAGATTGCAGCAAAAGTCACAAGACAAAATGTAATAATTTGTTTTTTAATGTTATATTTGATCTATATGATGAAATTATTGTTATTTGAAAGGTTTTCCAAGATAAGGAACTGTTGAGAAACATTGGACAGCATAAGGTGTACTGCAGTTTTAAGCATCTAGGATGTGATGCAGTTGTCGAATTGAAAGATTTGGAGGTGCAACTTTTAGTAATGTATTAATTTGTTTTGTATCCCCTCAGTATATGTTGTCGTTATTGTTAGAAGGCATTTGTCTGTAAAGCTAGTGCAATTAACTATCACATATTTTTATGCAAATTATGTCGTTCTATTAAAATAGCAATACCAGTTTAAAGGGGATATCATCACCATAAACCATAAAGAGGGTGGGTTGAAAATAAGTAAACGAATGTCAATGCGTTTATTAAAGTTCTGCATTTAACATAGCTACGGTAGTTATACTTACATATTTATAGGCATGCCCCTCATAACGACTTAAAATTTGTTCGAATGTATTCTATAGCAGAATAAGTATATTATTATAATGGTAAAGTAATCAACAGATCTTTTTGGCATGCTGATACCATACAAATGACTGTATGCGTGTGTAGATTTTGGTTTTATTTTATTGTTTTTTTTCCCTGATTAATTTTGATAGAGCCACAAGATGCGCTGTGAGGGAATTTGTGAGAAGTGCAATACGCTAATGAAACGGATGGATACGGATAGTCACAAATGTCTCATGGTACGTATCTGACAACGAGAAATTTATCTTAGCTTAACAAATGAATAAATGACAGAACAAGTTTTAATAGCACTTAATTCTTTCAGTTTGGAATGAAAGTGCATGTTGTATCGGTTTAAAGCTGTTATATTATTATAATGTACACTGTATCACAATTTTATATCCATTTTCAGCAATCTCCGATTCAGAAAGCTACCGAAGAGTCATCTAAAAACCATAAAGATTCGGTTCTACTAATTAGTGACCATGCTTCGCAGAGAGTATCACAGACTGATGAATCCCTCAAGGTACACAATGGCATACTCAAGATAACAATGCGTACAATACTTATGGCAGGCTTGATTTCGTATAACTTTGGTTAACGTGCTAAGCAAAGGAAAACCAAACCCAAACCTTAGTAAAAGTAATGATTGTCCGTGTGTTAAGTCCTCTATATGTTTGTATGGAAAATGTATTGCATACTAATCACGAAAAATACGAAAATGAAATATCTATCTAAAAAGTTTGGTTGTACATACAGATACATAATTAAAGTTAAGTTTATTTGTATTTTCCGTAAAACTACATAGGTTGTATCAGAAATCCCTCATCTCACATAGAACCGTTCAGTCTCAGGGTTTGAGGATTGCCATGATGCAGAAGAGGTTGAATTATTTTGAAATATTTCTTCCTGTTGTCAAAATTTGCAATATGAAACACGATCTTACTTAATCTGTTGGTGAAAACCATTAAGGTTCAGCATTAGCTAAATGGTTGTTACAATTTCAGGCAATCACACAAAATCGGGAAAAGACCTGTAATGCTTTTGCGGAAATTCATGAACACATCAAGCAATTACAAAGCTTCAACGAAGAAGGTAAATTAAACAGAATTATACACAACATGTTACATGGAAATATTAAAATTGTTTAAACAGTATCTGTAAATATTATGCTCCACTTTTTTCAGGATAATTTTTACAAGGGGATAACATTTAATGATTGTTAACGCAGTGCACGAAGTTTATATGATTTATAATGAATTGTATGTTCTCTAATTTTATCCAAGGAATTATTAAACAATTATTCCAAAACTTGTAAGCAAACATAGTAATAACAATCCTGCTTCAGATGTTATAGACACTCTTGCACTTTGCCAGAAATTGGGAAATTAATTATTTGCACAGAGTATTACTATTTTACATGTTACTAGTATAAATCTTAAATTACCATACGTGTAAGCAACCTTCTTATATCAATATGATGGAATCACATACAGGATTTGGAGATATGAACACCTGTTTATTGTAAACAATTATTTTGATACCAGCTGTTGCATTAATGGCAAAACCAGATCCTTTTTGGGTTATTGTTTTTTTGTAAATATTTAAATATCAACATGTTTTTTTTCGCAGCAACCGGAACAAATTCAAAATCAATATCTGATGTGAATATACGGTTAGCTGAGATCGATCTTCGTCTTCAAATGTTAGAATCCGAAAAATCCCGAGGGAATGTGGATGTGGAAAATCAGGGACAATAGGCAATCAATGCAGAATGCAAAAAGCGGCAAAACGTTGTGTCTTTTCACTACACCATTTTACACAGGTCGTTCAGGATACAAGATGTGCCGGCGTATTTTTCTTAACGAAGACGGAAAGGGACTTGGAACACTCTTATTATTCTTCTTTGTAATTTCTGAAGGGAGCATGCATCGATTTTGTGCCGTGGCCATTACAGCATGACGTGACGCTGATGCTGTTGGATCAGGACACGAAAACAAAAAAATTGTCGGAGACTTCCAAGCGCGACCCTGAGATGACATCATTTTTCTTGTGATCAAGATGGACACAGGGCGCTCTTTTTTATTCAATTACGTGAAAATGAATAAGTTATTTCTGGAAAATAACATTCCACTTGTTGATACATGGACGCTCAATTAATCATGCAATGTACATATCAAATTTGTGTATTTGCATTGTCATGCTGTGATATGATTCAACAAATTTCATCGCAATCATGATATGAACTCTCTGCATGTTGGCAGTGTTGTCCTGTGCCTTTACCAGCGAAAAGCGAACATATTGAATGTGACAAAAAAAATGTTACTCTTTTAAAATCGTAAACACATTCCCGGGAGAAGGGTTTTGTTGGCACTACAAACTATTGATTCACTTATTGTTTTTTTATTGATAAAATATCTTTGTTATGTTGCCAGAGTTTCTTTCAAACGCCAATATGTAATGATACTGTACAGGTATATATATAATTAAAGAGTATGTGATATAAAAGACATTTATTTCAACTTATTTCCTTTACTTCCTCTCTTATCTGCGTCCGATTACATTTACGTATTACGAGTGAAGAAGGCTTCTGCAATGTGATAAGGCTGGGTTGGGGCTGACCAGAATCTCTTTCAGTTTCGGTTCTTGCATACGTTTTCTTATTTATATTATTATTTAAATGTATCATTTATTTATCATTTGTGAATCTCTCTCTCTCTCTCTCTCTCTCATCCTGATTACAGACTATTTATATTTTTATATATATATTATTTCTGTTGTACATACGGATACATCCTTATTTGGTGTCACAATATCGTTTTGCATAGAAAGATTGAGCTACAAATTGCACCTTCAACGTATGTGATAATATTGGACAGATTGCACAGAGTATTTCATTTCTCGATAAGTTTGCATTAAAAACAAATAAACTTATATGCTAATGTTGTTTTAATTTTTTTATAATTCAGTGTATGTGTGTGACATCATATGTTCACTTGTAGGCCACCTTTATTGATCAAATAAAATGTCAACGCCAACAAATAATAGCAAATATCGTTGGATGTTATAATTAGCAACATCTGTGCGAAGTTGAAAATGATTTTTTTCCAATTCTAGATGTGTATGTATGCGTGTCAATTGTTGAACATCTGTTTGAAATACGTAGATCCAAAATATGCTTGCCTTGACACCTCTGATTGGGTAATTTCATTTTTCTCGATATTGTTTAATATCGTTCTGAGATGTTGTATATTTTTATCTGAAAAGGTGTTAATTCGTATCTATAAGCAGAAAACCAACATTTTTAATCTATTTCCTGTCTGCTTCAACCAACCTTTTCATCTTTAACATCATTTTTATACCTGGTCGAGCTGGTGTGACCCGGTCTCCTATTTCGAGGGACAAATACACAACGTCACTCAAAGTTTTTTTCAGCGCCGTGTTTACACCAACTAAAAGGACATTTTTTCTCAACTCGTACGTTCAGATTTTTAAGTATAAATTCACTTGACCTCGCGTATTCAAGATGAATTATTTACTTTAATTAGCCTTCGGTTACACGCTAA
>JAULCA010343123.1:0-12423 GCA_032360845.1 Crassadoma gigantea
GAGCCTTACATTCGCGTCCATGTCATTTTGAACGTTTCAAACTCGTTCAATAATTTGATATGACACTCGCATAAAAACTCGTGTTATATCAAATATTTTGAACTCGCTTAATATGATTTGGACACGAATAAGTGATCCTCTCTGTAATGTCATACTCCAAACACAATTTTAGAAACGACGGTTTCAGGGTTACGGAAAGATTAAACAATTTTGAGGCACTTTTAGGATATTAAAATATTGTTTATATATCCTCATAGAGATTCTGAGGTAGAAGAGGTAATATTATACTGATATAAAAGCATTATTTGAGTTGCAATATTTTTATGTTAGTTATTCTTTAAAGCTTATTCAAATTACACTGAATTCGAATTATCTGTTATAGATAACTTGCATTATAAAACAGAAAATTATTTGATTTCTTAATAAAAACTACGTTTCAGTGGCTGAATATTTCCTTTTACGATGATGTTACAAGGACATGTGCTAGTTGTCAACATTTTCGTATATTGGATCAGAAAGCTAGGTGTAAAGGAAGTCTGGACACATCATAGGGGCTATATCAGCTGCGAAACAACCTATAAAACGATTTGGCCATGCTAAAAATTTTATTCAAGGACAACCAAAATTGGTGATTTTAAATCAATGGTGCGAGAGCCGAATCTTTTTCGATGTCACGCAGTCATCGGGAGTTATCTCCCCTGGAACACGTATTTTTTTTCCAGGCCTATTTTTTCCCTTCATCACTGTAATAAATGGTTTTATCTTTCGTGCTTGGCCATTATTTATTGTAACAATAATAAACCCAACTTAAACAGTAACCTGACTGAACCAAGTACGTGATTTATCGGTTGTCAGAGTTAGATGTTCCTTATTTCAATGACAAAAGTTTAATGAAATTCAGAAGCATGGCTTTAGATAATAATAATTATATACAGTAACAGCATTTGATATAGCGCCCTATCTAGCTAGAATAAGCCACTCTAAAGCGCTTTACAGTACATAGATAACAGGCTCACTGACCCAGTAACGTTATTTCTATAGCTGCGCTAGTGGAAACGTCTTACGCCTTATAGCCCATTGATACATGTGTTTTCATCACAGACAGAAAGTACAATATTGATGATTAATTAGTTTATTTAAATTTCTAATAACTGTTAGTTTGAAGTCGCCATCGTTTGTTTCTTTTGAATAGAAAATCAGGGGTTGCTTAGAGTGTTATCATAAAATTCGATAACAATCACATTAATTTTAGGGTTTCTAGTGATAGAAATATTAGATTTTGAATGTGTTTTATATTAAATCCTATAAATTTGTTATTTTAGACAATCGGAAAATTATCTTACTCATAATAGTACTATGGAGATTATATGAAAAAGATAAATATGATTTTTAATTTAAAATCACTTTGTTTAATACAAATTGATGATTTATTTTTGATTGACACCAGGTTCATTTAAACGTACACGTAAAGCACGTTACATTCAGACCCAATATTTTACGTGTCAAAAAGTACGACTGAAAGGGCGATATTGATTTTCTTCTGCACATGGATTGATGTGATATTATCTAAATGATATTGTTAATTATAAATTAAAAAGAAACTTTCAAGTCGAAACAATTAGAAAGATTTTCTGACCTGATAGATGGAGTCTATATCGACATAATTAATGTGGAGATAAGCTCAATTTCGAAATGTTTCCCTTTTTGCAAAATTGAAAATAGCCATTTTGAGGTTCCTGTTGTCAAATGCAATTGTACTATCTTTTCAGGTTACTGATAACTGATTGAACATCCCTTTTTGTATAATGACTTCATATTTTTTAATTATATCTACATGTCAATCTAAACTTTGTATCAAAACGAAACTTATACGAGACATAAACGAGACTTAAACGAGACTGTAAAACTCCGGACTAGTTTGTGTTTTATAGGATTGTTTCGTATTTGACTGAAAGCTAATACTTTAAATTTTCATTTTTAATCGGAAAGATTGCTTTTGGCGAATATACATTACTTGTATTTGTTTTCTTAAATGTGTTATGTTAAAGAAAATAAAATTAACCTTGAAAAATATGGGTTAACAAATATAAATTGTCACGTGATGGAATGTTAGATTTATTATAGAAAAACAAATTGGATTTAGTAAAACTACCTTCATAAATGTACAAATATTATTGATCACTTTAGTATTCACAAAATTGTATTTTTAATTCACATACTGTAGATAACTTGTATTTTTGCGGATAATTCGTTTCACGGAATTTCCTTCTCGGATTTAAATTCATGTTTGTTTCAACGTTCAAATTTGATGTTATGCATGCTTATGAAATTTGTTTTTTTCAATGAAGAATATTAGTTCTGTTTATTTTTCTGTTTATATTGTTTTGGATAAAATTGCTGCGCAACTGGGTAATGTCGCAAAAAAAAATCAATGTGTAGCTACAGTTTTTGGGATTTTTACGTGCAATTACGCTAAAATAATAACTCCGTGAAATGTTAGTAATCTACAGTAACTTGTAAGTATTAGCGAATGGATGTTTTCGTAGTGGAGGACTCGCATTGCTGAGTGAATGACTTTTTGAACCACAGTATGAACGAGGGAGTAAATCAATAAATCGATTAAATTAATCAATCGGTGTTTGTTTCCTGTTTAAATGTTTCAGGCTTGTTATGATATACAATGTATTTTAAATGTGTAACAATCGGAACGAAGTTACCCCGCGTTGAAAGTGTGTATATATATTTGGCGGTATATGACATAACACATGTCAGTATTACCAATACGTATGCTTTTTATTTGCTATATTACAAATCTTTAAAATCATTTTAATATATTGCCTCACGTTTGGCCTTTAGTTGAGCGTTCGCCCTCTTGAGGAAGGCTTTGGGTTCTGTCCCCTGACCGAGACATACCAGAGTCTTTAAAAATGGTAGTTTCTACACCAGCTTAACGCTCAGCTAATTCGGAGTGGGACGACTTGTTCGCCCGTTGTCAGTATAATGTGACCGGGTGGGACGTCCTGCTGGATGTCTTCGGCAGTATGTTTCAGTGAGGTAGCAATATAAAGTCGGCATCAGATTCGCGCTATCACGAGGAGACGAACACGAATATATCGCAGCCTCCAAAAAATACACACGCATACACTACACGCATACATCTTACATACAGAGAATGCACTCCTTAAATGACTTTAGCTGTTAAAAGGACGTTAAGCAAAATAAAGCCAAACTAATAAAACCATTGAATAAACTGTTAAATTGGAAATGTTCGCTAGTGGAAATTTGAACCATAAATATGTTATTTCATGGTAAAACACGTGTAGCGTGCTGCCTACACGGGAAGTACGCTTAAAGTCCACAAAAACATGACATATCTTAGGTGATTTATACCCCTACCTACCTGGGACTCGGTGGTTCATAAAATAGATGAGACGACATCCTTGTCCTTGTCTAACTAACAAGATGTCAGGTACAATTATATAACATAGGAATGAGTAGACAGACCTACCACGTGTACGGCATAATGACTACTAATACACTGGTATGGCCACGTCGCAGCATGTATTCTCACTCAGGATATTGGTAATAATATGTGTAATGATAAATGTATTATAAGGAAAGGTTCAGGTGTTCGCTTTGTGACACTATAAACTGGCGAAAGCTCCGAAATCTATAGATTGTCTTTATCTGTAATCTATATAACCAATAAACACACATCTGTGTGTTGATATTTTCGCGTTAGTTCAACACGAAAACCGTGAATATTTCAACATCGCCGAAATTTCCACTTTTACTGTATGTATGTTTGATAACAATATTACATACATCTAGTTGTACACAAATAGGCAGTTCCATTTCACAATTTATTTTCAATTAGACTTTTAATTTCACGCCACTGACAATACACATCAATGAGTAAAAACGAGTCTTTTTCAACTAAATATTAATATTTCTAACCAAACGTACAGTATAGGTATATCTAAGCAATGAATATTTTAGTAAATGTTGTTATGGCCTTATAACACACTTTGTTATTGTTGACGACGTAATAAAGCCTGTTAGGATTGAGTAACAAAAAAAAATCACATTTTATAAAATTTGTTTAAGCTGTCTTCATACCTCTTTATGCTCTATATAATGCATATTAATAATAATCAAAATTAAGTCTTTTGACTAAGCCGAGTCCTTAACTATAAATAGCTTGTATCCATAGTTACGGTATAATTACCATCTAAACAGCGCAATAATAAATGAGGAAGTTCACGTTTGGACTATTTTATAAGTTTAGATGTGAACACGGAAATTTCAACTTTAACATATTTTATTGGGACAGTAATTTTGGATAATGTAGGATAATTCGATGTTATTTATTGTGATTTTATGAAAGTATTTGATAAAGTTTCTAATTAACACGTTATCTATAAGCTAGCAAATTATGGAATATCGGGGATGTTTTCTTCTTGAAAAGCTTAATTTTCACTTAGAAGAAAACAAAGGGTCTTCGTGAATGGAGAGAAGTCGAAATGGAAACAATAGGTAGCGTACCACAAGGGTCGGTTTTAGGGCCGTGTTTTTTTTTTATTTGTAATTGATATAAATGATATGCCTGGTGTTACAAGCCCCAGAACGAATGCATTCCTTATCACTGATTCTAACCGTATTACAGCAGGATTAATTCTCCATGAAAGTCTATCTCGCTATTTTGAGACCTCTTCTCCTGTGTATGTAGCCTGTCTGGACAACTAGAAAGTATTTTAATAATGTTTGGAGTACAGGTCTCTTCTACAAGCTTTGTCGTATTGGAATAAATTCGAAAACACGGAGGCTCTTGTTTGACTCGTTCCAAGGTATGAAAGACAGGGTACTCTATGGTGTAAAAATGTCGGAACCGTATGACGTCACACAAGATGTCGGACATGGTCGGATCGTATCGACGGCCTTGCGCATGAACTAGACGAGTCTCAGAATGGAATACGGATTGAAAACATACATATGCCTTGTATATTACTAGCGGATGATACGTGTATCATTGAAGGAAGTAATACGGCGCTACTTATACTTCTGTTTTTCATCTTTCAATATTAATGGCCATTATATATCACCTATGTAATAGCCTGCACTGCACCACGTTAATTTGGTTATAATCTCATTGAAATGTGAAAATAAAGATTATCTATCTATCTTTCTATCTATCTAGCTATCATCAACAATGTCACACAGTTACATAGATACAGTATATGTACATATAAAAACCTATATTGGCCCACTCGATACTCCAGGGTTACACTCACTTTCGCTCTATGTCCCCTAGAATATGTCATAACCAAATATAGGACCCACACTAGCTAATTGATTGGTAAAAATACATTTGACGAATATAGAGAACCGACACCCGAATTTAAAGTCAGTCAATTTTACCGTTACGCGACTGACAGATTATTTTGATGTACATCTTCTTGTTTTCTTGTCTCATCCTGAAGTGGGTGCAATCTGAGCCTTCGATTTTGCTATGACATATTCCAGGGCTACAGAGAGCGTAAGTGAGCCTTGCCCCTGGATATCGAGGATAACAAATACAAAAAAACCCAAATAATTTTCTTAAGTTCAAGGACAGCATTCGTTTAATGCATTGTTAGCTCACAAATCGATCAGTACCATTAAATACTTCAGTTGGACAGAACTTTTTTTCTTTGGAGTCCAAAGTATCATCTTTAGAAATAATGAAGCAAAATATTTGTGTTACCACAATAAAACTGAAAATTTCACTCGGCGTGTTGTTAAGCTGTCAGGTTTGCTTCTACTACCGGGTATAGATAAATATTCCCAGGATTTTGTCACGATTTGTTTGCTTATATCTCAGGTGTTTCTATTTATAATCATAAAGTTTAAAAAGTATGTAACATGGTTGATAGATAATTGTTAAATATTTTGAAAACATTTCGATTTTTAAAATTCACATTTGGTCATGACAACATTTCAATTGGCCAATTTAAATATACAATCAAATGCCCAGTTTCTAATCTGAATTTGCCCATGTAGTCGTAACGTAAATCAAATAAGCTATCAGATATCAATTAAATACTGGCGTAGAGAGGACTGACTGTAGCCACCGCTCAACGCCACCGCAATGGAGATATAAACGGCATTGAGACCTAAAATAGTTCGTTGACCTTAGATAGTCCGGTCATGGTTTGTGTGCCTGACATAGCCCCGTTGTTTAATTATATAAGGAAGCCCGGTATAGCCGTAATCGAACAGTACCATACCCACAAGTTTTCCTCGCGTTTGTAAAGTTGAGAAGATTACATTAACTTACACAGATTGAATTCTATCATCAATAAGATTAATCAGTTTGGAAATAGGATATATCAAGTTTCTTTTTCTATACAATGTACTATTGAACGTGTTCCAACGTTTCAAGACCACGTGTCATACGTACACAGTATGTATAAACTGATGAAAAGGCCAGACATGATATGATAAAGAAAATTACCTTGTTAACTGTAGTTAACTCTAGTTCATATTGATGTGAACTCCAGTTCACTTCAGTGTTAACTCCAGTGCACATCGATGTGAACTGGAGTTCACTTTTCTTGTTAACTCCAGTGCACTAGACTACCAAGTTAAGTTTGCTCCCAACTGTACATGGTTTGTGTAGACGGTAAAAATTTGTTATTAGGTTTAATTTTAATTTCAATTGTAAATTCTAAATATTATCAAAAAGAAACCCGATATGTTCCATGTAGAATCGAATAGACTAAATGTATTGAAAAGCTTGTACAAAAATAGATATGATGATAACATTAGCCGGTTAACTCGTAGACTTTGATCCTAATCTGGTTACGTCATAAGGTGGCCAAGTAACTGAGTTATTCGGCCGGAATAATAACACGTGCCGTCATAAAAAAGGTAATGTATACACTTCACACAAAGAGTCTATTTGTATTAAACGGCGCATATACATGTAACATAATAACATTAGCACTGTAGTCTATTCTTGCGGCAAAACATATATAGAATTTAACAAGTATCACAATGCTTGTGGATATATATATACATAAACAAGATAACAATTCAATTAAGACATGCTAAAATATACAGTAGTACATATGCAATCACAGTTTATGCAAAACAAAGTTTTAGAACTTTTAAAAGAAATAATTAAATAGTACACACGTGTATGTCACACAAGTGTTACTGAAGACAAGTTAAGACACTTTCATAGTGTGATGTACATATATGCTAATGTAGCTAAGTGTAAAAAATTACAGGATATATACTAGTATAGTGTGAATTAAAAGGAGACATTAAAGTCAGTGATAGAAACAGTGAACTTTATTTATGATATTGTAAAAAGTAATGATCTTTTAAAATAGCACAGGTGGTATGTAGGTTGGTTCCACAGGGGGACAACTCACATTATATGGTGTGTGCAGATAGCACATGAGCAGACCTTAGTGCCCCAGGTGTGAAGCAGCCCACGAAATGACTTATACTTTTTAGCTAATCAAAGTTCATTTGGTACAAGATACAAGAATTTTTATTTAAAGTCGTGTGTTAAAACAATTCAACTTTAGCTCAGTAGAGCTATTCTTACGACTACTGTACCTATGGTAGACTGTTCCATACCTGGGAGGCAGCAAAACGGAAAGATCTCTTACCATTTGTGAAGATGTTCACCTTTGAGGTCTGTACCAGGTTATCTTATCTAAGATTGTAAAAAACTTCTTTCCTCTCAACAAGATTTTGTAAAATTGATGGAGAAATATCATTTACAATTTTAAAAATCTCAGAGGCCATATCTTTCATAAGTTTCACCTGAAAAAAATCTAGTTTGTGTTTTCTAAGAATATCAATGACTTGGGAAACATAATCATTTTCAATAAAACGAAGTGCTCGTTCCTGAACTTTTTTTTTCTCCATTTTCCGAGTATTTTTCAATGTACAAAAGTGTCAGGCTAGTTGACAATAGTTAAAATGTGATAGAATTAAAGACTTGGAAATGGTAACTTGGTAACTTTTAAGATTGTCTTTTAAAAACAGCAAGTTGTTTAGCAGCATTTCTACAAAGGCGAGATAGATGTACATCAAATTTAAGAAGAAACTCGATATGCACACCTAAAAGTTTCACACTGTCATCACACATAATCTCAAGGCTTTCAATATTAAAAGATTTTATAGATTTACTTGTCCTTTTGCCAAAACATATTGCTTGGAATTTCTCTGGATTGGCCTTCATACCATTAAAATTAAATAATTCTATAAGGATTTTGCTCTGTATTTCTAAATAGTCTGTTAAATATAAATAACTGTCACAAATTATAGAGAGCATGTTATCATCTGCGTAATTATATAAAATACATTTGTTTACAAAGGTAAAAGTATCATTTAAAAAAATATTAAAATTAGAGGTCCTACAATAGAACCCTGGGGGACGCCCTTCTTTACATCAGCCCATTTGCTGGTCTCTGGTCTCAGCCTGACCTGCTGTTTCTGCCACTAAAGTCTGATGAAGTCAATTGATGACTGACCCAGTCCATAAGCTTGCAGCTTCCCGAGTAGCAGATTATAAGGAATGCAGTAAAATGCCTTGGACAGGTCCATCATAATGGCTCCAACATGCTGATGGTTGTCCAAGGCCTTTTTCAGAACATCAGGTAAATTCGAAACAGGTACACAATGGTTAAAAAGGGATGTTATGGCAGGTGTTAAAGCTTCTGTACCAGTTTTTAAAATCTTGGCAGAGGAATCATCAAAACCTGCTGTTTTTTCACAATCAGTGATGAAAACATTTTCGTAACATCACTCTCGTATACGTGATGAAAATTAAAATACATTGTTTTCATTTTCTGTACAGAAAGAACTTCAGGAACTTTACCAATAACATCAGCAACTGCAGAAAAAAATCAATGAAACATCACACACTTCACTCTGTCTGTAAACAATGCATTCATTTTCTTTTAAAATAATTTCTGTTCATTAAAACACTTATTAGATAGAAAGGGCTTAATAGTAGGCCAAACATCTATAGAGGCTGGACCTCCACCACATCGTTCTTTAAAATAGAGCCTCACAGACTGTCTAAGGAGTTTCTCTACATAGTCACTTTGCTTTCTGTAGACTTCCTAGTTAGCAGCTGTTTTAATGCGGTTGTACTTATTTCGTAACAGAGTTTTCTCAAATGCAGCTCTTCTACGATAACGGTTTAAAAAGGAGGTTTATTTACACGAGGTTTGCGCTCTTTAACAGGTAAAGGTACATCAACAACTTCTCTTATTAACTTATAATGAGCCCAGTTGATATCCTCAGTATCTTCAAACAACATGAAAAGGAACATTTGATAAGTCCGAGTTAAAATTATTCTGTTCAGTTTTTAAATCTACGGAACTTATTTTTGACCTTAGGCAAGCAAGGTGCTTTGCCTTTTATAACTGTTCTAATACAATTATGACAGTCACTTAGACAACAGTTAAAATTGATAGATTAAAACAAAGACTAGGGCAATTTGTAAGGACAACATCAACTAATGAAGGGACACAATCCTTCATAAAACATGTAGCTTCTGTAATTTTGTTAGTGAGGTCAAACATAATTATCACACGTTAGAAAGAGTTTTACCCTTACTTTCATTATGGCAATCAAAGTTCAAGTGACCTAAAATCATAAAATTGTCATATTTTATAGACACACAATCAGTAGATAAAGTGACATCGTTCATAAAGACATTATCGTGCATAGGTGGGGGTTTCCTCCTTCATAAAAAATGGAACATAGTTTTAAAGATTTATTTCTAAAACTGTTTCTTTCATGTCTCGCTTAACTTCTTCAAGCTGTTAAAGTTGTTACCATCCGGATAGGCGTCCGATCGATGTGTTTACATGATTTACAGAACTTGTCTCTGTGCGCGGAGAGCTATATATGGGGAGAGTACTCTGCGTATCATCACTTATATTGTGTAATGCATCGGAGTCATCGGCATCATTGTCATTAAAAATGAGCCTTTATAAGGGGGCCATAAAAACTTAGAGCAGTATCAGTCTGTCAGTGGTGAGTTACTAGTATTTAGACTAATATTTTTACCACTGGCATGTCTAGATATTTCCTGTGGTACCATACTTCACATCACGCGCATAAAATGACTTGCTGTTTTGAACGAACGTGTATCGTGCAAGTTCCACAAGGATATCTAATGGGTCCAGGATTAGACGATACATCACCAGAGAGTAAAATTGACATAACATGTATTAAGGATGATAGATATTTGTGGTTTGGTTTGACGGGGCGTAGGCAAAGTTCTATGATGAATAGTACCCACGTTAGCAACGTTCACAGAAAGTTTATAAAGTACTAGCTTTTCACCTCCGAGGGATGAAGGTTCCCCTATCGAGCGAATATAAGTGAAAATAGTATTTTCACTTATATTCGCTGGATGTATTTCAATGAAAAATATGTATTTTGGTGGATAAAAACGGGTAAAACAACCCAAAATAAGCAGAGCCGTCGTCAGCACGTCTCTCAACATCGACGCAATTTTGTCAAAAGACGAGATGTATTATGTAAATGCCCCCGGGTCCCAATTTTGCGATACATGTAATTGGTAAGTTTCGACCTTGTGGGTAGAGAATAATATTGAACGTTTTAGGGGCTTGGCTATACTCTTAGTTTAAACTTCATCCCCAATGGCGGTAATACTAGATCAGTGTCGAACACTTTATGTCACAAAATCGACCAAATCTAACTAGGAAACCTTAAAAATCACTGGGTCGCCGCTTCGAGGCCTACTTGGGGCAGTTGCCATGTACTAGCCGTAGGTCGGTGGTTTTTCTCCGGGAACTCCGGCTTTCCTCCATCACCAAAACCTTACACGTCCTTAAATGACCATAGCTGTTGTTACAAAGTAAAACACAACAAACAAACATACTTTCACAAATATTTTTTATCCAGTTAACATACATATTCTTCTTTTGCAGACATGATCTCTGTTTTCTCTCACAAACACACTATTTTGACCTTTTAGTGTTTCACTCAGTCTTCGCGCCACTTAGAGCGTATTCATAAGATTCACGTCAGAATCACGCAACCATTTTCAAATCCAGGATTTTATTTTTTCAAATCTATCTATATATATATATATATATCATTACATCGTTTATGTACTTTAAAATGCTTTTCTGCATGCTTGAAAAAGACACATATATCACAAGTATATATCGATCTCACCTACATTCAGTGAACAAATAATTTGATTTTATCTCTGTTATATTATAACCTAGCACGTGGACCTAGCACGTGGACCTGATACAGATTGTGTTAAGTAATGGGAACGCCCGACATCAAACTCATGAATATGCATAAAGGGGCGGTACGACAGAGATAAAATACTGATAAAATACAACCGACTCAACATACAAGGAAGTCGATTATTCCGTCTTTTCGTAATGCAGAGTTATCTGCTCTTGTGAGCAGGTATCGATTGTTACGTCATTTGTTTGTGAGAGTAACGTCATAAATTTTTGAGAAAACGACGTAATTTTCTCACACAAACTAATGACGTAACAATCAATACCTGTTCACAAGTGCAGATAACTCTGCATTACGCAAAGACGGATTAAAGGTGGCCAATAGGAACACAACCAAACAAAATATATTGTGAATCCCGACACAGAGTGCGGGAGGAAAACCAAGGCTCTCCAGGAGGGATTACTAATTATGGTGGTTCCCTTATTCAAGTCGGGCATTCTGACCCTTGCGCGATTTTTGAATTATTGTAGTTTTATATTTTCTTAAGCAGAAAGATCCGAAAAAGAATAAAGTCAAACTTTAAGAAATCTTGAAATGCGTGGCACTTCAGGAAATAAAGGAATAGCAAACAATGACTTTTCTTTACAAAAAATATAAAAGATAACTGTTTATGGTAAAAGTTCATGATATACTTGTAACATTATGTAATACGTAAAACTAAACACATTCGTCCTTAAAATACGTTTTTGATATGACGTCATTCATTATATGTGACGTCACAATGTAATGACATCATCCATTACCAGTGATGTTACATATAGGTGTAGTTCGGGGGCTGACGATAGTCTGACCATCATTTTTGATGTCACAATGCTATGACGTCATTTGTTATCAGTGACGTCACGATACAATTACAACATCAAAACGCCTCCTTATTGTCATCTGATGTCATTAGCTGTAGTACATGTATTGTTACGTATCCAGGACGAGACGTCACGTCTATTTGGTTGTACCCGTTCTGTTGGGTCCTGAATTCGCTCACATATTCTACACAGCGACTGGTGATACACTTCCAACATATTGTATACGTCAAACTTCAGTTTTTCACGAAGAATCTTTAAATATTCCTCATCGTTATTGTTTAAATAACTCAAATAATCTGCTAAATCTTTCGGAGATTTA
>JAULCA010343234.1:4553-25217 GCA_032360845.1 Crassadoma gigantea
CTGGAGACATTTTCAGAGTCTAGCTGCTGACTTCTCTGGGCTGTGTAGGTGCTTCTCTGGAGACATTTTCAGAGTCTGGCTGCTGACTTCTCTGGGCTGTGTAGGTGCTTCTCTGGAGACATTTCAGAGTCTAGCTGCTGACTTCTCTGGGCTGTGTAGGTGCTTCTCTGGAGACATTTCAGAGTCTAGCTGCTCACTTCTCTGGGCGGTGTAGGTGCTTCTCTAGAGCTGCTTATTAAAAAATATTAGCATAAATGCAAGTTCAATACAGACATATGGAAGCAAAGTTGTTGGAGTGAGTAGCCCCTGATGCACCAAAAGTATTAATGTTGCTTAAAAGAGTAATAAACAGATTAACTATGACTTGTGTGTCAGTTATATATACAAGGAGGCCTGTTAGCTTTTTAGGTTTCTCTCTGGAAGTTTCTTGAAAATGCTTGATGTTCCCATCAAATAATCATAAACACCAATTAGACATTTTGAAAAAGAATAAATTCATGCTTCAAGGACTGGCCCTTGTATTGGTTTGGCACTATCCTTGGGTTATAACATAGAAACAGTTGAGATCCCATCCCTGTTCACATACATTTAATGCTAGGCATAAAAAAAGAATGCTTCATGCTACTATAGTTTTTCAAGGGGTCTTAGCAACACTAGGAATTAACTTGAAATTATGTCACCTCTCATACTTCAGTCTCCCTGGGTCATAAATTGAAAGGGTTCAGGGGCCGCGGTGGCTTAGTGCCCTCAACTGCTGGGTTGCAGGGTTCGAGACCTATGTGGGACAGTCGCCAGGTACTGACCGTCGGATGGTGGTTTTTCTCTGGGAACTCCAGCTTTCCTCCACCAACAAAACCTGGCACGTCCTTAAATGACAATAGCTGTTAATAGGACGTAAAACAAAAACAAACCAACTTGAAAGGGTTCAGTTTCCCATCCTATAACTACATAAATCACAGTCATGCTATTAAAATTAGCTCAGGGGTCTTGCTCTGCTCTTGGTGACTTAGTTCAAGTGCCATAACATAAAAATGGTTGAGATCCCCACCTTTTAATTAATTATAGACTTGCTGGTCATGAAGAGATTGACACATTCATGCTTTCATAAGCCTAGGTGTTTGACCTCATCATTTTAGAATTATTCCCTATCATAACGCGCTAACATCCGGTCCAATAAGAGTAATTAGTATAAGTTGTAAAAACTTGTTTCATAATTGTTGTAAAATAATAAATAAAGTTTATATTTATAACATGGAAACAGTTGACATCTCTGAACAGCCATATACACATAACTCTTGGTCCCTTTGACCTAGGAATCAAATACTGTGTAAAGAAAGAATGTAGCTTCCAAGAGGGTTGGGCAAAAAATGCTTGTAATTTGAATGTTTAATTTGTTGAAAGCCTATTTCTTTTGAGCAGTTGATGATAATTCAGCCAAATATACTATAATGCATCCTTGGGGTTTGTAAAGCAAATTTTGTATTAAGGATATGATATGATTAAAGATATGGATAACTGAAAGACAGAGCCAGAATTTGAAAATATTTGCAGTATTACAAAATATCCTTTAGCTGGAATATCTTGTAAAGATTGCTTAAACATCCTGGTGAGCAGAATCTCTTGTTCAAAATTGCATGCTCCAAAAATTAGTGATTTTGAAAGATAGTTCTTTCCCTGGTAAGGATAAAGGTGTTATAGTGGCTTTACTTTGATAAGAATTTTTGATTTCTTTACAGGACCAGTCTATCCCAGATGGAAAAGTCCATGAGATGCTTGGAGCTCTGGTGAGTATGATCTCCATTTTGTGATCTCTGACCTGGAGTGGACCTAGGATTGACATAAGATATTTATAGATGAATAATTATGAGCTAAAGAACCTGTTATACGTTAAATATAGAATGCTTAAGGAGGCTCCACTCTTTCGAAATTAGCCAGAATTGTAATTCCTTAAAATTTTCACATAATGGTTGTGCAACTATATAGAGGTAATTTTATGGAAATCTTCAGTATTCCAATAGACTGGGGTTTATTGTTTTTAGAGAAAATACCATAAAAGATTAGTTTTTTGTCAAATTTAGTATTTTCCATCTTTTCAGTATGTGACATTGTTCGGAACAATAACAACAATAACTAAAAATGAAAAAGAAGTACTGCTAATTAACCCTACAGATAACAAGTAGGTAACAGATGGAGCACCAGGGATTCAGTGAATTAGGATTGATTAGGAGATCAATCTCCTAGTTCACGGAAACCTTGGTGTTGATGCTCCATCCCTTACCTACTTGTTATTACCTATTGTCTATGGAGCTCTATTAGAATACTGCGGTATCCACCTAACATTCCTCCACCGAGACATCTACCAACCACCACCTATAGGACCTTGGACTCCTCTATCTCTTTGTATTAATTAACCCTACAAATGTTTAATACACAAAACACATCATTCGGCTTTCCATGCGCTTCATATATGACCTACTTGAAGTTGTCTGGTCTCTTGTTAGTGTCTTCCCGAGAGTCAATTTATGTTTTTGTGTCAGACGCTTTATTTCTGAAGTGGATGTGATTACACATTTTCCAGTGAAATCTCGATATCTGGTGTTGGCATATTGTCATGCATGTTCTATCTTTTACCCGATGTTACCATAATTTCAACTACAGTATTGAAATGTGTGATACTCAATACGGAAATCACAACATGAAAATAAGACTTCAAAAACATGTATTACGAAGGATGGGTAGTGCTTGATACTCACTCCCTAGAGTGTGCTGAGCATCGGGAAAGTCTCTAAGGAAACTTCTATATTGTGTTTCTGTGTCTGCCCTGGTTGGGTTCACTGTGCTTTGGTATCAAGATTACCTGGTCTTAGTATCCGGTTTAATTTTATATCAAAATAGTTTCAATTTGGTGCTTATGGTTTGAGTGAATTGTTTGCCATTATGTCTCCCATTCGAATGAAGGGAGATATATTGTATTAGTACTTGTTCCTCTGCTTCTTGTTCTTCTAATATGATATTGTCCTGGCCTTCACTTTAAATCCTTTCACCCCTATGTATCTTTAGTAGACTCTGCCATGCATTGATATGGATGGATCCATTATGGTCTACAGTGGTGAAAGGGTTAAAGCATTATAGGTATCTTGATGAAACCTGAAGTACACCTACACCACCTATAGACAATGTGTAATGCATTGATGCTAGATCATTGTGACCTTACCCCGAGGTCAAAGGTCAAATAAGTGCAAAGTTTTCAGGAATGTATTTTCCGGGCTGTAACTTTTACACTGTTAAAGGGGGAACATACCTTCTGTTAACAGAAGCAAATCTCTTAATTTCACTCTGTATTGTACTTATCTAGATCATTATAATGTAGAAAAGGAAAACAACATGTGACACCTGGTAAGGGCCTCCAATGAAGACTTTAATAGCACCTAGTATCTAACCCTTTCACCACTGTAGACTATAATGGACTCATCCATATCAATGCATTGCAGAGCCTACTAAAGTTACATAGGGGTGAAAGGGTTAATGCAGCTTCATAAGACCCTAACTGAGTCATTAAATGTGGTGTGTTGACGACTGCTATTGACTTTCTTTTGTAGTCTCAGACTTTGATTAAGAGTGAGGATGAGGCTGCAATGGCTCTGCAAGTATCCAATGCCCTTACGCAGGCACTGCTAAAGTTTCGTCTACAGAATGTTCCAGAGCAGGTAGGTACCAAACCCACTGTCTACTTTTTTTCATTTGAGGTAATTCTATATCCCCCTTGAATGAAGGGAAAGTATTGTTTAAGTACTGGTTCATTTATGACTGTTCAGTTCCTCTTCTGGTTCTTTGAAAAATATTTTACCCCAGCCGTAGTTTTTTAACCATGAAAGATATCTTGATGAAAGTTGCAATATATCTGCATCAACTGTAGATGGGTGAAACTTTTCAGTTGCAGATTTTAAATATATAGGTACTCTGATTTTCCGTGTCATAACTTTTGTAAGTGCTTTTATTTGTATGCCCATTTTATAATTTGTGAGTAGGCAGTTTTTCTAAAAACGTATTTTAGAAAAGTGTAGAAAAAAATTTTCTCATACAAACAAAGTTTTGGTGCTTATAGAAGGATCACCTTGAAATGTCTGTCTCTCTGTCTATGATCCTCGCTAGCGAAACTCCTTCTAAACCCTTCCCTGCAGGTAGGGTGTAAATATTATACCTGTTGCCCTCATTGCATGATTGTAAGAGGCGACTAACTTTGGGATATAATAATCTTTTCTCTTCTTCCTCAACACCTTTCTTCTTCATAATGTTTCCCTTGACAATGCCTTAGTTTTGGCCATTTGTTGAGCGTTGGCCCCTGTGCGAAAGGCTTTGGGTTCTGTCCCTTGGTTTAGACATACCAGAGTCTGTAAAAATGGTAGTTTCTTCTCCTACTTAACTCTCAGCATACAGATATATTCACAAAAAATAAACCATTTAGTTTGCCATGAATCACTGGTGTAATTTGTATGGCAGTGTTAAACTTGAAGGGAGATAACTCTTAAACAAGTTTTAACCCTGAAGAGAGATAACTTTAAAACAAGTTTTTAACCTGAACTCTAAAACATTGAGCCTGAAGGGAAATATTGCTCTAAAACAAATCAAAGCTATAATTTGTAAGTTACCATTAAGCATGAAGGGAGATAATGTTAACTCAAATCAGAGGTATTATTTTTAAGGTAATGTTTAACTGGAAGGTAGATAACTCTTACACAAACCACTGGTACAATGTTAAAGGGACAACTTTAAACCTGAAGGGAGATAACTCTAAACCTGAAAGAGAATCACTGGACGAGTTTGATTATAGTCTAACTAGAGCAAGATCAAACTTACAAGAAGCTACTGTGCAATGTCTGGCTATGGTACAACCTGCTTTTGGTTGAACCAAAGCAACTTTTGGTCGTCTGTGCATGCACGATTATTTGAAAGCAAGGGAGCAATTGGTTGTTGTGTACCAGCCTGTGTAATCACATTAGGTGTAAGAGCCTGACTATGTTGAATGGCTGAGGATCCAACATGCCCTTTGTAAGGTAACATCAATGATGAAGGGAGATAACTCTTACACATGTCACAAGAACAGTTAAATCAGAAAGAAGATGACTAGCTCAAATCTCAGGTAATTCATTAGATAGCATTAAGCCTGAAAGAAGACCATTTTATCAAAATCACAGGAGTATTTATTGTAAGGTAGCTTTAAATCAAAAGGGAGATAACTCTATCAAAAATTATTGTTGTAATGTGTAAGCTATCATACATTCATGCAAAGTATAATCATTAAGAAAATGGACAAAATATAATGTTGTGGTGTGAAATTTAGGTTTTATATTATTGTAGATGGCAAAGTCGACCAGCAACGATCCCCAGAGTCAGGCCATCCAGGAACAGAATTTCATGGTCACCCAACTCACCCAGCACCTAAAGCAGAGTATGGCCAAAGACCTGCAAGCCACAGTCAAAAGCACTGTAAAGCAGACAGAAAGTTCAATACTGCCTTTAAACACAGCAGGTGGACCGACACAGACTCCTCAGGTGCAAATTCCAAAGACTGTACCGCTGGGTGCACAGCAATTCAATGCCTACAGTATAAGGGGAGATAGGGGTGAAATAAGGAAGGAAGAAATGAAGGCATGGAAAGAGTCCCTGAAGAAAAAGGCACAAGCTAGTTCCTCCCACCCATTCATACCTATGCCACCACCCCTCTCAAATGTGCCACCTCCTCGCCTTCTTAATATGCCACCACCTCGCCTTCTTAATATGCCACCACCTCGCCTTCCAATGGAGCCCCCACCTCCCCTCCCAGATGAACTTCCCCCTCCCCCACCTCCCCCACCAAAGGAACCAGCCCCTCTCCTTCGAAGCGAGTCATTACCTTCACATCTCAGGAGTCAGTCTTCTCACCAACACAAAGGTCCACTACATCAGTTTCCTAGGGGTAGAGAACCTCCCCATAATCAAAGAGGATCCAAAATGTCACGCTTTTGATAACCTCACTCTCCTTAAGGAAGCTAATTTATTTCTGTCTTTGGTGGGTTTTTATTTTTTCTACATCAGTTATTTTCGCGATGGTGGCAGTTTTTAATCTTGGGCTGTTAGTATAATCTTGTTATTCTGACAAACAAATTGTGCTTCATAGGGTGTCAAATTATAAAGGTGTCGGAGTAGCAAAGGTTAATCTGACAAAAGGGTAATGTACCATAGGATGTAAGTTTAGACAAGATAATCTGGCCAGTAAGTTGGGTTCCATAGCATGTCAGATAAGACAGGTTGGTCAGACAAAGGTAAAGTTCCCTATGGTGTCAGTTTAGACAGGTTAGGTTCCATAGGGTGTCTGACACAATCTTTAGGTTTTAGATTTTAGAATTTTGAAAAGACTAACTGCTGATTGAGCAGCTATGCTGGCATGCTGATACATTGGTGTTGGTGAGGTGGGCGGGGGGCGCTGGGCGGGGGGCTCTTGGCGGGGGGGCGGGGGGATTTTCATCAGTGGGCATCTACTTGAAGAAGAATGTGAGGTATTTTGTAAAAGGAGTAATGAATAAACACACAGCATTTCCATGGATTGGAAACTATCTGTAGCTATTTTGTAGATACAGGTATTAGAAAAACAAAATAAAAGACTGATGTGGGGTGCAATAAGTGGGTGTACCTGTTCCTGAGTATGTTTATATGGACAGAGTTATTGCCCATGTGTACTTACAATGATAGTGCCTTCAGCATTAAAAGGCATGGTTTGGTTGTGTGTCTGAGTTCTTATGAAAGTGGAGTGTATGTGAGTTCAGAATGATTCGTCTTGTGCTGAATTTTTATTGTACTGTTTAATTTTATTGAGAATTAAACAAAACTTCTTAAAATGTTATTGTCTGTTATCTTTCTATTAATATAATGCATAATGTTGAAACCTAACTCTATGGTTTCTGGACAAAAATGATATGTCTGACATAGCTACAGCCTAAAATACTGTTTTCATTATGTTTCATGGTACATTGTACTGACCAGCTAAACTTTTATAAATACCAATGTCTCTGTTTGAAAATGTAAATTCATTCAAGACCTTTTAAAAAGAGATATTTCAAAAAAAAAATATGTCACACATGCCATATCTAAATTATGCATATGCACTTTACAGAATTTCGGTTCGGTTGTTAGAAATTTGAAGAAATAGAAATAAAAACGGAAAGCAAGGAAATTGCAGTGGTCCAACTCAGAACCTTCATATTGCAAAGCTTAAACTTTACCAACCTTGTCAGACAGGAATTATACACGCCCAGCATCAAATGAGTGTCAAATTATGGGTCACAAAAATTACACGCCCAGCATCAAATGAGTGTCAAATTATTGGCCACAAAAATGACATGAAACGTGAACTTGTTCAATGCATTGCTGTTTCAAATACGTATTAAGTTTCATAAAATTCTGTTGAGGATTGAAGTTTATAGTTTGATGACACAGTTTTTGAAAAAGTAATAGTGACCTTGACATTGAACATAGAAACCAGAAATGCAATTTTGTCCAAGGTATTGCCTATCCAAATACTTGCATGAAGTTTTATGAAATTCCTTTCAGAAATGAAGTCGCTAGAGTGATGACAAAGTTTTTTTTCTAAAAAAAAGTACAGTGACCTCGACCTGCAACATAGAAACCCGAAATGCAAACTTGTTTAAGGCATGGCATACCAAACACATGTGTAAACTTCATGAAATTTCGTTGAGGAATGAAGTCGGAAGAGTGATGAAAACCTTTTTTTTCTAAAAATAGTAATATTTACTTGACCTGCAACATAGAAACCCGAAACGCAAACTTGTTCAAGTCATGGCATACCACAGACTTGCATGAAGTTCGTTCAGTTAAAAAAGTCGCTTGTGTGATGACAATGTTTGTGCTAAAAATAGTAACAGTGACCTTGACCTTCAACGTAGCAACCCGAAACGCGACCTTGTTTAAGGCATTACCATACCAAACATTTATATCATGTTTCGTGAAATTTTGTAATTTCGTTGAGGAATGACGTCGGTAGAGCAATGGCAAAGTTTTTTTCTAAAAATAGTATCAGAGACCTTGACCTTCAACATAGCAACCCGAAACGCGACCTTGTTTAAGGCATTGCCATACCAAAAATTTGTCTCAAGTTTCGTGTCATAATTTCGTTGAGGAATTAAGTCGATACAGCAATGACAAAGTTTATTTCTAAAAATAATAACTTTGACTTTCAACGTAGAAACCTGAAACGCGGACTTGTTCAAGTTATTGTCATACTACACACTTGTATGAAGTTTCATGCAATTCCGTGAAGGAATGAAGTTCCTAGAGCGATGACAAAGAGGTGACGTACGTACGTACGGGCGGAATCCTTCAACCCCTTGGACCTTCATTGCGAGGGGATAATAATTTAGCCATTCTAAGCAAGTGTAGCGAGCCTTTTGCTTGATTATCCCAGCATCAAGTAGGATATCAAAGTGAGTCCTGAAATGTGTTGCAATGTAACTGTCACAGATGTCTAGTGGGCCAGCACCTATCTGTCAAAATGTTTGAGTCTGGTGTCGGGGCCAGAGGAAACTCGGGCTACCGCTGAAGTCGTCCAAGTGTAAGTTTTATTACAAAACCGATATCAGACTATTGTTACAGTTTAAATATCTGTGTTTTGTCCCGTTATTAAAAAAATATCTGCAAAGCATCGACCAAAATGGACAGGAAACGTGCTGTTGACTGTAGAGATGCGGGAACCTATCCATATAAGCCGGATCACTGACATTATAAAATAGTCTACCGATATTCATGACTGAATCCGAATAGTGCGACTCTTAGTGAAACACAAACAGAGCACCGCAATATCACATCTTAACAAATATAATCAAACCCTTGATAGTGAACCAACTTTGCCTTAAAAACAGCAATACGCAACTCTTCAATAAACTAATCCTAAACTTTGGCATTATACAACCCTGCATTATCTTCAAAATCCATAGCTTTACTCCTTACTCTTGCTAACAAAGGTATGCAGTAATCTGTAACAGTTGTTTGACTAGTGTAATGATATGGCGCATACAGGGGGTCTGATTCGTATTTCCATAGTATGTTACGTTTTAGGGAACCGTATAACTGCACGTAGCTATTCCACTGTAATATTAGCCTTACCATAGCTTCTTTACTTTCAAATCAATTAAAATAAGGTCAGCATTATTATTTTAATTGTTATTTCACAGGTGGTAGCTATGAAAACGGACCTGTTTTAGTATTATAAGGATAACAACCGCACCGTATAATGTCCTTCCAACAGAAAAAATGGCGAAATTTCCGGAATAAGCAACGTTTGAGAAATTTATTGGATTGAGAACGACACTTTTTGAAACTAAAATCATGAGTAGCATACTACCCAACGACTGTTGTGCTTCCTAGGACTTTAACGTTCTTGCAATATACAAGGTCATATAAAAGCAGATTCTAAAGGAGACACGCCAAAAAGAATGAATGAACTGGTAAGAAAGAATAGAAATTTAGCGATTGTAGGTGTTGAAATAGTGTCATTTCAATTTTTGTTTCTCAAAGTTCTCTTTACTCTCCCCTCCCTCCAAATAAATGTATCCTCTTATGATTATTTCCGTTTGAATTATAGCAGAGAACAACCCTGCGATGTTCGGCTTTCTGTGAAAACAACCGAAAATGTGAAAATATGAAAATTGTATTAAATTGTTTAGTTACTATGTGTTAATTGCTTATAAGTAATTATGTGAACAATTTCCAGTAATTAGATACGCTAGTTAGCCAAAACATAAAATATTTATCATGTTTTCACATTTTGGGTTGTTTTCACATATTTGGACGCTATATTGTTTACTATCTGACACGAGTGTGGTCAGCAACAGTTATTTCCGACTTATGAACGATTACTGCAGAATCCAGAGTTACTTCTCTGTTAACTATTTAGAAACCAAAACTAATCTGCTGTCCCCACTGCAAAAATTAGGATCAATATCTGTTATTTTCTCACTTTCCTGCTCTATCTTTCCGGTTGTTTCTCCCTCGGCATCCGTCTTCATATAATTCTGGCTATTACGAGGACGTTAAACAACAAACAAATAATCAAGTTAAGAATAAAATGAGCATAAACTTCTGTATAAGGCCGTTTGTTCTCATTTGAATATCAGTTCACAAACTCAGGACACTATGATAGGGAAAAACTCAGGACACAGTGAAAGTCAGTTAATTACCTAGAAATGTTTTGTACCGGAGCCATCTGTTATAGGGAAGAGTAACATTATGGTTTAGCATGAGGAGGTAGTTCGATAATTATAATGTGATATTAACGCTGTGTTATACTAATGCAATATGAACATGAAATATGAGCAACAGTGAAATTTGTAAAAGTCAAACCGGTACGATTCCTCTAATGGAACAGATAGAAATCTGTGATGGCAGGTCAATTGTTTGACCAATCCACACTACTGAATGTTAGGTTGATCAAATACTGACATTAATAGCGGAAATGTTTGCTGCATATGCTGTTATCGTGTTCACTAGGTTGTAAAAAGTAGATTGATAAAAAAAATTAAACCAACATTACCTACACATTTTCCTGAGTTTATAGGGGCTTCACATCGGGGAAGCGTGTGTCCTATATTAACCACCGAGTCAGTCTATTCGTCCACACTCTGGTTTCTGGAGATTACCTCCGAGTCCCGGAATCTAGAAGACTATATTTTTGTTTAAAAAAGGGGTGTAAGAATTCTGAGGTCGAGGTTCATATGTTGGAGATTCTCATCATTTCCTATTGAACGCATACCACAAATGAGAATTTTCTTGTAGCATATGTTTTATTTTTGCTATGTTCATATAGAAGCAGATAAAACAAATTGTATTTTTACAGTGTTCAAACTTTTTGTAATTACTCCTAGTGAAGTTCAACAATGCTTAACCAAACCAAACCAAGCCTTACTAGTAAAGTTGCAAAATAGCACTAATTATATTTATGTAAAAGTTGTATTGTATAGTGACTATTTGTTTCCCCAGATCCACTCCCCAGGTTCCGACATGTAATCACCTCTATATAGTTACTACATGTATATAACATGATGCACAACATAGCAAGCAATTAAACACGACGCTAGCGATATTATACATCTCGAGACAGTCCCCTAACAGTACCTCTCGTCATGCTACACGTACAACATCTCGAGACGGTCCCCTAACAGTACCATTTGTCATGCTACACGTACTACATCTCGAGACGGTCCCCTAACTACCTCTCGTCATGCTACACTTACAACATCTCGAGACAGTCCCCCTAGCAGTACCTCTTGTCATGCTACACGTACAACATCTCGAGACGGTCCCCTAACAGTACCTTTTGTCATGCTACACGACAACATCTCGAGACAGACCCCTTACAGTACCATTTGTCATGCTACATGTAAAACATCTCGAAACGATCCCCTAGCAGTACCATTCGTCATGCTACACGTACAACATCTCGAAACGATCCCCTAGCAGTACCTCTTGTCATGCTACACGTACAAATATACTTAAAACAGGGACCTGAAAATTTGTAACAGCTATATTTGGACCTAAATTATGGTGTTTAGAGTTACTTTACACGTTTGGGGGATTTTGATAAAACCCAAACATGTTTAAAAATTATGAACACTGAGGGTGGCATTTTTATCGAAAATCGATCTAAACCCCACAAACGCGTAAAATAACACTACCCAGGTATTCACAACAACAACACAATACCCACTGACAAATGCAATGTAGGACTTCTAGCCTCATCCTCGATATCCAGGGATTACGCTCACTTTCGCTCTCTACACCCATGAAATTTGTCATAGCAAAATTGTAGGTACGCAGATTGCTTCTGAGGTAAACAAAACACCGACCAATCGCTAGGATGATACCTGTACTTTGGAGATTACAAATTAGACCGCGAAACGTAACGTATTCTTTTGATGTAACACTATTCTTTTGATTTTCATCAAAGGATCGAACTAGTCTTCTTGTTTCATCAACAAGGTGGCGCACACTGAGCCTTATATTTTGTTATGACATATTCCAGGGGTGTAGAGAGCGAAAGTGAACATAACCCCTGGATATCAAGGATTTACTAGCCTATGTCTTCATTCTAGCACTACATCCCAAGGCCAAACGACTTACCAAAGAGGAAGTCTCCATAGACTCTTTCCTGGCTTACAGTTTTCAAGTCAAAGCTTGACAGCCAGCTTACTAACTATTTCCCGCGAGACACAGGGTATACCCTCGTATGTCCTTTCTACTGACCCCACATACCCTTATGCTTAGGGTCAAATCCACTGGTCAAACTAGTTATACAAGAGACCTGTCGCTCAAAGTACATCGACAGGGTAATCCCACCAAATTGCGTTAAACATATAATAATTGGTTTGGTTTGGTTTAATTTGTTTAACGTCCTATTAACAACCAATGTCATTTAAGGACGGCCTCCCCTGCGTGCAAGATGCATGCGTGTAGTGAATGCGTGTGTATTTAGGGAGGCTGCGATATGTTCGTGTATTGTCTCCTTGTGATAGCGCGGAACTGATGCCGACTTTATAGTGCTACCTCACTGAATCGTACTGCCAAAGACACCCAGCAGGACACCCCACCCGGTCACATTATACTGACAACGGGCGAACGAGTCGTCCCTGTCCTAAATTGCTGAGCGTTAAGCAGGAGTAGAAACTACAATTTTTATAGACTTTTGGTATGTCTCGGCAAAACTGCTACACATATATATCATGGCAGATAGTGTAGTGAGTAGTATGTCCCCATGGATTTGGTAAGGCGTCCTATTAACAGCTAGCTGAGGCCATTAAAAAACGTGAATCCGTGTGTGTAATGTGTGCGCGTGTCTTGGAGGTGATATATTGGTTTAAATTGGTTTGGCGTGCTTGGTTTCACGTCATATAAACAGCTATGGGACGTGTCAGATTATGTTGATGCCGGAGTACCCGGAGGGAAACAATCAGCCTGCGGGCAGTGGTGGCGGTTGAGTAATGGTCGATGGGCAGACGCGCTAACCACACGCCCACTGCGGCCCCCGATATGTTGGTATATATGCATCCTTGCAATAGTACTGGTCCCACTTGTATAAAACATCTCAACTCTTGCGATTTCATCAAGTCTAAGATTTCCCATAGACAATATATTGCTTTAGATTTTCCTCAACTTTGAGATTTTTTATACAAGCGGCCCCTGATCTGCTACAGAGGTGTTATTTGTTTTGTATTTAGCGTCCTCACAACAGTCGGGGCCAAATAAAGACGGGTACCTAGGGAAACACTGATGGAAAGAGAAAGTAAGTAAGCAAGAAAGAATATAGGTAGGAAAAGGAGGAATCGATTAAGATAAGTATTCATATATTGGCAGCAGATCAATTTTGGTCTTTCCCACCATGTCCTCTTATAAGAAGTCGATGCAGAAGACCTATAATTCTGCAGTTTACCCAACCCCTTCGCATAAGTCCCCTTTTACGATACACACGCAGTGGGATACTACAGATGCATTCTTAGTTTCTTCAATATCCTTTAAATAGAAGACAAGTAAGAGACCAACCCCGATGTAGGGGATAGTTCTTCCTCAGTGGAATAGGGCACCAAGTAGGACGTTCCACGGGGTCGGGTTGTTCTGACAACGAGTTAACCAGTTGTTGCTTACCAGGGAAACCAACTACCATATTTTCTGGACTTATTCTAGTAATGTTATGAATTGTACAGCGAATTATGTTCCACTCTCCGACTTACTCCCAAATCACCCCTCATTCTGTTGTTTAGCATGCGTATATGTGCAAGACATCTTTCTTATAGTCATTGCACATATATAAATACCGTTTCGACTCGGGTTACGTAAAGTGATACCCTCGGGTGACTCTTGACACTGTCATAAATACCGCTTCGACTCGGGTTACGTATAGTGACACCCTCGGGTGACTCTTGGCACTGTCACGCTCTAATGAATGTATTGTATATTTTATTATACCGAAAAAACCTATGTCGACTGAAACGAATCGTCGCTCATTTTCTTTAAGCGGTCACTGTTTTGCTCTGTCACACATGCTGTCACCCGTTGCTAGGGCGTTGGGAAGTACCGTTTCATTGACTCAATCTTAAGCGAATGTGACAGCGTGAAATTAATTATTTCCCACGACCAATCAGATTACAATATTTTCAATGGAGGTATAATAAGCCACCACGGCCGCTGATTGGTTGGCTATTAGATGTTGACGGATTTCACTCAAATTTGATACTAATGTGTAGGTTTATTATGACATCACGAACAGTATAGTGGCTTTTAATAACATAAACTACGACTGCGTGGGTAGTTTGGGGATTTCCGTAACAGTCCCCGTCGAATGAAATATTAATCTTTTAAACGTTTTCTCCATATCATGCGATGAAAGCGATATCAAAATGGGCAAACAACCTTTCTGCTATCAATGTCAGGATTTTATCAACTTGACATCAAAGGATTTTGGATGGGTCAAACATATGTTGCTTCTGTGACTTCGAGGAACCGGATCGGTTTGACGTTTATAATAAAACATTGTCAATAATTCGAAGTCATATTGCATTTGTAATGTATACTGTTAATATCACTGTATATCGAACTGCTACATCATGCTAATACCAAAGATCAAATATAGGAGAAAAAACATATTGTTGTTCTCCCCTGCAGTAGATGGCTGAAGAACAAAATATATGTATTCCTTATAAATAAATAAATTTCATTTTGCTGCTGGCTGTATGATCTAGTACACAGATCTTGACTTTCTGCCAAAATACTCTTATCCAACAGCATTATACATGAATAAATCATCCTCAATAATTTAGCTCTTTCACTCATTTAGATCGTAAGCACCACTAGTTGTACGTTCTGCTTTCCTTAGGGGATTCCAACTACGTGTTGGGGGAGTTAGAATCCGCCGGTTGTAACCCAACTCCATAATTAAAATCGAGAGGTAATCAATGTGTCCTCTCCGCTCTACTGTCTCACAAAAAAAACAGGTAAGTAGTGTTTTCTACTGTGTCTACTTTTCAGGGAAATTTGAGAAATTTTGAATGAACCTGCTGTAGTCCCACTGCATATTATATGCGGCGACTAATTTGGAGGCCCCCGCAGAAATGAAGGGTTTACTTCAAAGTTTTCCAAAATTAATCTGCTAACCCCATTTCGACAGATCTGTTTATTTTCTTCAACTTCTTGTCTGTCTTTCTATCGTTCCGACCGTGGCTCCATTGACATCCGTTTTCGTGTGATTTTAGATAAGGTACTGCAGATTTTCGCAATATTTCTCAGCTGAAAAGAAAAAAAAAGCGGCATTTTTTGTTTTCAACACAGGTTTTTAAATTTCAATCACTGCCACCATTGTAATTGAATTTAAAACAAAATATCAAACTTTTATAAAAAAAAAATGATTTGTGGTAACGCACGTTGGTCATGAGTAGCCTTTGCTAAGCTTATACTTGAATTCATTTTAATTTTCCCATTTTTTTCCCATTTATTCAATACATGTTATACTTATAATATCTCGAGGTTTTTATATACCGCTTTATCACAACCTAGTTCTTAGGTCGCCTCAAAGCGGTTCACAAATATTATCCGTGGTTACAAAGCCTTTGCAACCAGCCAATATCTGTCTCAACTCCCTGGGGAGCATACAGCCGGTGCTGTCATTTCGGCGCTCACACCTCGTATTCTACAATTCTAGCACTGCCTAACCAAACCACGTACTCATTTACAGCTGCGTAAACTGGAACAAACGGAGTAAAGAATCTTGCTCGAAGATACAACACCTTGCCGTGCCTTGACTTGACCCTTCGATCACGAATCCAGCGTCCTACTACTCGACTACCGAGCCTCCTAGGTACAAACAGGTCTTACACTTTCATTGAACGTCTACTGAATGTAATGGTCGCGGCTCAGGTTAATTTTTGGACATCTTTTTTAAAGATTACCTGTCATGTTTCCACGCATAAAAACTGCATGGCACTGTGTGACACACCTTGCAGAATAATAAATGATTAGTTTAGTATCGATATAATTAAAGATCTTATAACAACAGTGTTTTAGTGTCTATATTAATAGATTTATTTAAAGTCACAAGTACTTTATCTTTACTGATGGTTTGATGCCATGCTTTTGGTTTGGTTTGGTTTGTTTTTGTTTTACGTCCTATTAACAGCTATGGTCATTTAAGGACGTGTCAGGTTGTGGTGGTGGAGGAAAGCCGGAGTTCCCGGAGAAAACCACCGACCGACGGCCAGTACCTGGCGACTGCCCCACGTAGGTCTCGAACCCGCGACCCAGCGGTAGAGGGCTAGTGGTAGCAGAATGTCAGACGCCTTAACCACTTGGCCATCGCGGCGATTAACTTTCGCGGAAAAGACTATACTTTTACTTTCACTTAACAATTTAAGTCAGGTAGATCTTAATTCGTGGCGAATTTATTTTGATCGCGAAATTCGCGAAAGTAAATCGCATGCCAATGAAAGTTGGTTTGCAGTACTTTATCTATACTGATGGTTTGATGCCATGCATACAACTTTCTTTTGGCATACGGTCATAAACTTGGAATGTTCCCCTCTCTTCCTGACCTGTTTTACCTGTTTCAGGCTTTCTTACCTTACATGCTGATGCAGTCTTCGTTTCCGTTGGGCCTTTCTGTATCATACATGGCTTTATAGCGGACATTTTATTAAGAAAAGTGGTAGAAACGACTAATTCAACCAAATCTGGTAAGCTTGATCTACCATTTGTTCTGAACACTTACTCTTACTTCAAGAATTAATTTTTTAAGTCATACGATATATAACTGTTATTTTCTTTTTAAATTCAGATTTTTTATTTCAAGAAAAATTGTTAATGCATAGTATTTCAAACAAATATCAATGTTTTGTTTATAGATTATATGCATCGTCATCATTATCATCGTCATCATCATCATCGTCATCATCATCATCGTCACTTTATTTCCTCCAAAATAATGAAAATAATACCCACATAAATTAATTCACAAGACGAAATAATTATATCTATGTATTTTTAGGTCACATGAGCTTTAGCTCAAGTGACCTATTGCTATCCGTCTTCGTCCGTCGTCGTCCGTCGTGCGTCGTCTGTTAACATTTTACATTTTCAACTTAAGCTGAAATACTGTCCAAGGGATTTCATTGATACTTCATGGGAATGTTACTGACAACTCCCTGCCCAAGTGTTGTCATTTTTCGGGTTTATCAGAAATCCAATATGGCCACCACAGCAGCCATTTTGAAAATCTATTTCAAACTTAAAGTCAAGTTCTACTGGGCCGATTTAACTGAAACTTGGTAGGAATGATCGACTCATGTTCCTGACAAAGTGTTCAGGTCGATCTATAATCCAATATGGCCACTATGGCAGTCATTTTGAAAAAAACTATATCGAACCTAAAGTCAAGTTCTACTGGGCCAATTTAGCTGAAACTCGGTAGGAATGATCGCCGCGTGGTCCTGGCAAAATAGTTTGTTTTTCGGATCGATCAATAATCGAATATGATTCCATTTAGGGAAAAAAAGTATTTAAATCTTAAAATCAAGTTCTAACAGGCCGATTTAACTGAAACTCTGTCTAGGAATGATCAACTCATTGTCCTGATAAACTTAACATTATACTTAACCATTTTTTACTCAAGTTTTGGTAGGGATGATTGGCATCACTATCTCCACTTCATATTTCAACAACCAACATTAATACTGTAGGACTCGGGTGACCGTTAAGGCCCATGTGCCTCTTGTATGTAAATAGATCTTCCGCCAACACGTTCGTGATTCATTCGTGTAAACTGATGCTGGAAAAACAACTCAGATATTATTGCACTAATTAGGAACTGCTTTGACATTAAACTGAATGACTACCACGTATACAGTTGTACTGTGTCACTTGTCAGGAATCGTGTCTGGTTTAAAATAACGCTGGAAAGAACCTATAACCCAGCAAAACATGTGATGACTTTGTTCGGGCATCTGAACTAATGCTTGACCAACAACGTGTGCAATTGTCCTGCGTCACTTGCCAGGAATTGCTTGTTATTGTAGCTGACGCTGGGACTACGTCGACACTTGCCTGCATCACTTTAACAGAAGCTGATAGTTTTTTGTTTTGTGAACTTCTTACCATGGTATTGCGTGATTAAATTACACACTATTACTACAAACAAGGGTAAAAGTCATGACAGTCATGTTCCAGTCATTTTTCTTTTGGATTATTTCGTTCGGAATTTTCTGTGTTTATCAACAGGGTGTGTGTGTAAGTGGAAATATGGAACATGTGCCGAACGTCTTCATGAGGTTAAGTGAACAAGAGAACACGCACGAAAATGGTGTGAAAAAAATCGGCCCCGGAACACGTTTTGAGAGGGCAGCTTTTTCAAAGACGGAAATCGAATGTCCTGAAAGTAAGATGTTTATACATTGCTTTGTAGAGTCAAAACCTTGTAACTTTAAATAAGTGTCTTCAAAATCTTGTAAGGGCTTTCACACGCTTAACTGATAATTAAGATTGTTTTATACAGAATACATATGATCGCATCCTGGATATCCAGGGGTTATACTCACGTTTGCTTTCTACACCCCTGGAATATGTTATAGCGAAATTGAACGCTAGGTGTGCGCCAAATTGTTGAGACAAGAAGACGAGATCCTTTGATGAACATCAGAATAATCTCGCGGTCACGTAGCGTTAAACATTGACAGGATTTGACGTCGGGCGTCGTCCCTCCCTTGTTATCTTCAAAGGGCATTTATCAGTTTAGCGATTGGTCAGTTTGTTTTACCTGAGACCAAATGACCATGCCTTCAATTTAGCCATGACATATTCGAGGGGTGTCGAGAACGAAAGTAAACTTAACCTATGGATATCGAGGATGGAATGATCGAAGAAAGGGGAAACAAAGTAACAAAAACATACCTATTTGTCATGGACATTTGATTAACAATTGACAACATGCATGTATTAAGTTATGTCCTTTTTATGTTTTACGTGAACGTTTGAGTGTTGGTTCAATCACGTGTGTGTTAGTTCGTCTTTTGAGATTCAAGATACGCTACAGTTTTAGCTCACCTGGCCCGAAGGGCTACCACTGTACAAGAAATACTAAAGTGGGGTCGTCGAAAGGTATATCTAAAACCACCCTAGATATCCAGGGGTTACGTTTACGTTTGCTTTCTACTACCCTGGAATATGTCATAGCAAAATTGAAGGCACAAAGATTCAGTATCAGGAAAAAAAACCCGGACCAATCACTAGACTGATACATGCCCTTTGAAGATTACAAAGGAGAGACGCCATTACGTGACCGCGAGATCCGTTTGATGTTCATCAAAGAATCGAACTAGTCTTCTTCTCTCATCAACTAGTTGGCGCATACCTAGCCTTCAATTTTTCTATGACATATTAAAGTGTTGTAGAGAGCGAAATTGAACATAACCCTTGGATATCGAGGATGATCTAAAACCTTTGAGCTTTCCTTTGGTTGTAATAAAAAATTACAGGAGCTGTTAAAAGTACAATGCGATTTTGTTAAACTTTTTTTTTAAATGATTTCTTAAATATCGGACTAGATCAACTCTATGCCATGGAAGGTGCCAAAGTATGTGACGTCATCACTCACTGTGTGAAGTCATCTTGGTAAGATAAATAGCTAATTTGTATCGATAACAATTTAACATAACAAACACATACATGTGCATTTAATCCTAAACATACGACAAAGTAGATTGAAAATAATCTATAAATCAAACTGCTTCACAAAACCAAACCACAAATGCCTGACATAGTAATACGCCAGCTGGACATTTATAGAAAAATTTAACCCTCATATTCTTTGGTAGGTATATTCTGTACAAGTTTAGTAGCATTGTAAACAAACACACATAAAAATCTGAGTCACAACTCGTAAAAATGACGCTCGAAAGAAAAGAAATCGAACTATAATTTCATTGAGGTTTGACATTGTCCCTGAATATGACTTTATCAGTCAAAGCTAGTGCGAATGAATTTCTGTGTTAAACAATTTGGCCAAACAGATAAAAATGTTAAAATAAATATTCAGCTGAGATTTTTGAACTAAAAATTCATAATAAATAAATAAGTACCAGAGTATATTAACAGAAAGCATGTTGGAATGATATAATGTCACAATCATTACTCTGAATTACACTGGAATATTTATTGCTAATGGAAAAATTGAAATGCCGATGGTGATATTGACAAAGCTTGATTAAAGTAACTTCCCCTGTTAGGGCAAAGAGTAACTCACCTGTCAAGCCTTAGAGTAACTCACCTGTCAATCCTTAGAGTTACTCCACCCGTCAACCCTTAGAGTAACTCCTCCCTCAACCCTTAGAGTAACTCCCCTGTCAAGCCCAAGAAAAACTCCCCTGTCAATCCTTAGTGTAACTTCCCCGTCAAGCCTTAGAGTAACTTCCCCGTAAAGACTAGAGTAAATCCCCCCTCAACCCTTAGAGTAACTCCCCTGTCAAGCCCAAGAAAAACTCCCTTGTCAATCCTTAGTGTAACTTCCCCGTCAAGCCTTAGAGTAACTTCCCCGTAAAGACTAGAGTAACTCCCCCTGTCAATCCTTAGAGTAACTCCCCCTGT
>JAULCA010343235.1:0-12421 GCA_032360845.1 Crassadoma gigantea
TTGATGTTGATATCGGTCAAATAAAAATGTATGAATACATTTTGCAAAACTCTGAAGAAGTTGTGTTGAATCTTTGACGCATAGAACTCAATGGTTTGATATCAAATTAAAGCAATTAGGATTTTAATTCTTACATCCCTGAAATTTTATAATGAACTTTTCCGAACTTTGAATTGGGAGAGTTCAAATGTGTCTTCAGGGGTGAATGAGTTAAAGATAACAATCCTTATTTTGTCAAAGGTTAAGCTTACATCTGTGATAGACTAATTGTAGAAAAGATATTTTCTTTGACAACAAGTTGGCAGATGGTTTGAGTACTTGACAATGACAGTATTGTCTTGCATGAAGGCAAAGTGTTTATCAATGATGATACAAAGTGTATTAAAAAGTAATCAGTTTTGGAAAAAAAAAGATTTGATAGGGGACTTGTCAAGTTAAAGATAAAGAAAGTATTGTGAAACCTTTAATTTTCTGTGAGGTTTATAATTTCGTGTAATCTTCATTAAAAAAATAGTGTTTTGTTCGGAAACCACGAAATTTGAGCCCCATAAAAATATCTGATTAACAGTAGATGAGATTGTTTTCTAGATATGTATATCACACTGTCAATAAACTGAACAGTGTGTAAGTTGGTTAGTAACTTACCGAGTGTGACTATCAATTAATTATCTAAGAGGATGGTGGTTATTGTGTTCTAAATGACTTTGCATAGGACAATATTTAACTGAGTTTCTTACACAGATTTATGAGATATACAGTTAAACATAAAAATCATGGATCTTTCTTCAGATTTGTGTAATATGGCATCTGTCATTACCTTATACATAAAAAGGGCATGCGCAACATACATGTAGGAGACATGTTTCTTAAGCATATATATCTGCTTTACAACAGACTGTTCGTACATGAATTGAGAAGTATAGAATTATTTCTATTGAAATTTGAAAGATTTTCACTATATGAACATGCATTTATCAAGATGTGCATGCTATGTAGCTCTCCAGGACAAAATGAAAGTAGATTCATCATGGAATATGCGTAATACATGTACATCAATCTGTGTATGACTTGCATGTACCAGGACAATGTGGAAATAGGTGAGCTGAGTCAGACCGCTCCTGTAACAGGCCTTCAGCACTAATCATGCGGACAGACACTTCACATTGGGTAAAACAATTAACGTAATGTCACAGACTTGTACAACTCAAATTAATGTCACTCTCTCCAATCACGTCGGCTATTGTGCACCCGTCTGACTGAGGTCATGTGGGGTCAAACCCCTATGTACAGGACATGGAACTGGAAACCATGGGAAAGCCATGCTATTCGTGAAGATTGCTTGTCATTAGGTGTCTGTCTAGTTCTAAAATACACACAGGAATAGTAGATGTGTACTTGACAGTTGTAAATACAATCAAGGTGCATTAAGGTTACACTCAAATTTAAACTTGTGTAAATAGTGTTGTAGTTGATATGTAGTAGATGCATTTTCATGGTTAGATTTTGTTTACTAAAACAGATGTGTTTCTAAACATTTAACTCCGTAGGTTTGTTTGTATTTGTGTCGTAGTGTTTTCATTCTGTTATAAGCCCAGGAGACCAGAACATTAACTGAAAAATCAGGCTGTGCTTGTCCAAATTTTGACTTAACCGTGTTTGACAAAGGTGGGCTTATTACCAGACATGGGCTTATTGCTGGATAAATATAATATATACCTTGTTTCACCTAATAAGTGCTCTGGATGCTTAATTAAAGCAATCTGGGAAAATTCAAAAGAATAAAGAACCTTCTAAAATGTTTAAAAACTGACCATAATAGATGCTTTTAAAGACTTCTGAAGGTGTGGGAATGTTATTTAAGTTACAGTTAATGGAGCACTTAATAGATCAAATATGGTACTAGGATTGAATGTTTTAATGTAAATTCATAATTAATCTTACTAATACAATGTTGTACAAGTAAAATTCATTAAGTGTAATGTAAAGATTTCATTGATTCTGGATCACAACTGCGGTGCATATTTTTCGTTCATTGCGATTTTACGAAAGCCGACATCAAGTGAGTCTTCTGAAACTGTTTCAGGTAAAGTGAAGCCTGCAGACTCTCTTACTCTTGCATGTTGGAACATATACTTGCATGATGGAACATTGCTAATTTCGAGTTTGAGTATATAAGTAAATGACAGAGTACAGTACTGCAAGAACCTCTTTAGTAAAAATATAATTGTCAACTTTCGTTCATTTATATGTTCAAGGCATGGACAAAGATGTATTCCACTGTTTTCTCAGTTTTTTTCCCATTTCTCAACATAGATCATCAAAAATAAAATTGTTTGACAAAATAAAGAGAAATATTTACAGGAACTAATCCAGCTAACACATTTAAGGCAGAAAACGAAAATATTACATATAAATATTTATCTTTGCAGGTACAAATCCCTGTGCCGAAAATAATGGAGGATGCAGCCACCTGTGTCTAATGACAGCTGACCAAGGTCCGGTATGCGCCTGTCCTATGGGTCTAGAACTTATTAGCAACGGTAAGACGTGCATCGTTCCTGAGGCATTCCTTCTTTTCACGCGCCGGCGCGATATTAGACGGATGTCACTGGAGACCAGCCACAGGATCATGCCCGTCCCGATTCGAGGTGTCAAAGATGCACTGGCTATTGACTTTGACTTCAATGACAGCAGAATATACTGGACAGATGCCAAACTCAAGGTCAGTCGTCAGAACTGCTGCTGTGTAAAAAAAAAAAAAAAATATTAAGGGCTTCTATAAAGAACATAATGCTGCAAGTCATTCAGGGGAAATAAAGATGATTGATAATGAAATGTGATTTCGGGAGCTGATTTTTTGTATGAAATGCAAAAAGGAAAAAAAGAATTTGTCAAATTATAGGTATCGTTTAAAATCGTCCATTAGGATTTGTAATTTACCATGTAAGGATATACACTAGTAACTTGATAATACCATGAAATTGGTTTACTTTGAACATCACTTATTGCTTATAATGATGTTACATTTGTGTCTGGCAAGAAAGTATCTTCAGGACATAACGGTATATAATGGTTTTGTCCTTACCACGGTGATTATGTCTCCAGAGGTTTCTTATAAGCATGATTTGCTCTATTTAGATGTAAGGCCTAACTGACAAGGATCTTTGTGTTACAGACTATAAGCCGAGCCTTTCTGAACGGTAGTGCGCTGGAGACCATTGTTGAGTATGGGTTAATGTACCCAGAGGGCATGTCTGTGGACTGGGTCGCTCATAACATCTACTGGGTGGACTCGGGCACCCGGCGGATAGAGGTCGCTCGCACAGATGGGTCGGCGCGTAGGGTTCTTATCTGGAGAGAGATCCACCAACCACATGCTCTTGCAGTAGATCCTGCCAACGGGTAAGTTTTAAGTTTTTCTATATGTTAGGAACAGGTATGTGAACCTTTAGTAATAAATAAAAACTGTTATGTTTTCTAAACATTTAGAAAATGCAGTTTGAATAGAAGATGTAATTGTTTTAGATTGATTGATAGAACCTGATCAGGGACCATTGATAAGACATGAAGTCAGTTACCTGTAACTCAAAAGATGAGAAGTTGTATACCTGTAATTCCAACATGAAGTTAATTCTCTGTAACTCGGACAATTGAATACCTGAAATTCAACATAAATTTGCTTACCTGTAACTGTGATACAAAAAAAAAATATAAACTTGTAATTCTGATTTGATATGAAATTTATAACTTGTAACAATCCGTTGATAACCCATAACACTCCGTTGATAACCTATGTATCTTCAGTATGATATACTGGACTGACTGGGTGGAACCTCACAGGCTAGAGAGGGCAGCACTGGATGGGTCGCAGAGGACCACCCTTAACAGCAACTTCGGCAAGGTCAACGGCCTTACCATCGACTATGCAGACAAACGCTTGTTCTGGGCTGACCTGGATTCCAGGTCTATTGAGTCGTCAGACATGGATGGTAAGCTTTAGAGGTACAACCTGTCAGAAATATTGAACACCAGAATATTTAAAAATTACTCCCCGCATAAATTTTTATATCAACAAGAAGATTGAAGCATGTTCTATCTACTGGTGATTTCTGCAAAACATATGACTGATTCCTGTACACATTTAATGGAAGATAATTTCAGATATTGCCCAGGATTAATATTTCAGGTTTATTTTCACTGTATTCATGACATGACAAAATGTAATGCTACCACTTCTGTTAGGATTAAGTTGTAAATGTATGTGTTGGACATATTTCAGGCACAAACCAAGTGACGATTGTGAAGGATCATGTCCCCCAGCCCATGGGCCTGACACTGTACCTGGACTTTGTGTTCTGGGCAGACTTCCAGGAGAAGACCATAGAGAGGGCCAATAAGTCCTCTGGAACCAACCGCACCACGATACACTACAACATGGAGAACGTTGTTGATCTGCTTGTCTTTCATGCCTCCCGACAGTCAGGTATTACATGCAGGCCATAATGCAATTTCTTTCAGTATTTTATGCTTACCTTTTCCTTGATACAAACTAATGCTGTCAACCTGTATATCACTAAATATTTTGTACCTTTGTTTCTTTGAATGAGGTCTCCAGATTTTGACATTTCTATTTTAAACCATTGTTCAAACCATACAGGCCATCAAAAGGGTTGCAAATTATGCCAGTGCAAAAAGTAGTGGAAATTAGTATATCCTGGAAAATATCTTGATAACAAATAGTTACTATATAGCAAACTTATTCCTCGTGTCTTGTTGGAAATATGTTTATCATTATTAAGATTTGTAAAAACACAGCCATTTTCACTTCCAGGAACCAACAATTGTAAGGAGAATAATGGCGGATGTTCCCACTTGTGTCTGGTGAGGCCTGGAACTGAGGCAGGGGAGATAACCCATCAGTGTGCCTGTCCAACTCATTTTCAACTCAACACAGATCAAAAGACATGTGTTGGTATGTACATACACATCAGATTTTTGCTGTAAATTGCTTTCAGAGCCAATAACATGCTGCCTCCACTAGAAAAAGAGTGCTTTAATTTCCAAAGATGAAGGGAAAAGGAGGAATATCTCGCAAATTTTGATAAAAACTATATTTTCTTGAATCCTGTAGGCACAGGCTGCTGTCAAATTTAAATATTGAAAAATATCACGTTTCTGAAGTTTCCACATTCACATACACTATACACTGTTTTGTTCAGAAAGACTATTTCTTTAGGTAGAAAATTTCTTTGTGGGGGTCCTTTTCTGTGTGTTATACTTGACTGAATGAAAAGTAGAAGAAAATTTCTTGGTGCTGGGTGTTTCCGGGTGTAATACTTGACTGTCAATGAAAAGAACAGTTATGTTGCGTATGGTGTTCTAATAGGAGTAATTCTAGTGATATTTCACTGCCGTATCTTTGCAGCACCCGAGTCATTCCTGTTGTTCAGCCAAAAGAATGTGATAAGTCGCCTGGTGATCAGTGACAGTGACCTTGACCCCGACTCACCAGATGTCGTCCTGCCCATTCCTGGTCTAAAGAACGTCCGTGGTCTGGCATACGACCCCACTGACCGCTACATTTACTGGATCGAGGGCCGACAATGGTCAATCAAAAAGGCAAAGGACAATGGCACACAGGTAATGACGGGAATACTGATAGTGATATAGCCATGTGTAGCTCGGAAGACATGTACATACAGTCGAACAAATGAATACCATGTTTTATGAGAAGTTGTTTTTACACAACCAATAATTTGTTTTTTTCATGTGACGTTTCAATGACTAGTACAATATGTACACTGCCACCTTCATCAAACAAATGACCAGTGAAGCGTATGCACACAAAGGTGTAAAATATGTTTCCAGCGTAGACAAAATCGGCATCGATTTTATGGACAACTTGTACACATTTAACACCTTTGTGTGCATACGCTTCACTGGTCATTTGTCTGATGAAGGTGGCAGTGTACATATCGTACTAGTCATCGAAACGTCACATGAAAAAAAAAATTATTGCTTGTTCAAAAAGAACTTCTCATAATACATACTTACCAACCTGAAGAAATTGTTCACGAATACTATGTTTATTTTGAAATCATTTTTGTTCCTATGACAGTTCAGTTCTATGTGATATGAGTTGGATATGTACAATAGTCAATTGTATGTTTGTTTTATTCCTAGCTACATTGAAACAGCTTAGATGTACTTATTCTATATACACACATGTAGCTCAGTAGATAAACAGGTTGTCATGGTAACTGTAATAACTCCAGAGTTGTTACTTACAACCATGTTCACTTAAAAAATGTGAACATTAGTTATGTTGAACTATTCAGGCTATTATTTTTTTGTTAATGTTCAAATCCCGGGGATGAAAAATAACATATATTTACATTAGATGATGGTAGTAATTGTATAATGTAAACTTTCAGACTATTTTTTGTTAGTCAAAGTTGAATTACATTGATTGATAAATAATCATGACCATCTCTACTTTCAGGCTATCACGGTGGTGTCCAATCAGCAGGCCATGTATCGTCCGTTTGACATTGCGATAGACCCGTACTCCCAGTCTATATTTTGGACATGTTCCATCAACAATAAGATCAATGTCACTCGTTTTGATGGATCCTCCATTGGAGTGGTCATTGCTAGCGATGAAAAACATAACATCAAGCCACGCTACATTGTGCTCAATCCACAAAAAGGGTTTGTATGGCTTTTATTAATTTTGAAGAAGAAAATTTAAATCATTAGCTAGTTTTGTCTCAAATTGTAAATGGATTTGCTATTTGGAAACTATTAAAGTTTCATTATTTTATTAAAAATACTGATGGTTAAACGCAAAAAGTCGTCTTGGATTAAAAGTTTTGGTAGACCCTTTCTCAAAGCTAAGACTCGAATTAGCACAGTAAATGTGGCAAAAACAACTGGTCAAGCTGAGAATGTTTTAAAGTGCAATATTGTTCTTATTAATTAAGATGAATTGGGATTTTCATTAAGAATTACAAGTATATTAAGTGACTGACCACTAATGGGAAGTCACAAGAGATTGTCTCTGAAGGGTTGCTTAATCCAGATGAAATTTACAAAGATATAAATACAATTGGCAAAGTTTAAAGTGGCTTCTTAATGGAGGTAGTCACATCAGCAGGTTTTAATATAGAACCAAAACGAATGTGTTAATCCAGCATCCTTCGTTCAAAATTGAAGACGCAGGATTGTGTAAGTGATGAATTATTGGGGCAATTTTGAATACTGTATACTAAAAACATTCCCTTCACTGGTAAAACCCACATTCACCATTGGACAGCCAGAATAAAGAATGATTCATTAGTTTAAACAGTTTCTATATCATAGTATTAAATCATTCATAAAAAAAAACCATGTAATTTTCAAACAAGTTTAGAGCTTTCAGAGCTTTTTTTTCGCTGCAGTTTAAATTTTGCCTTTCTCGTCTTTTGCAATGAGGGCAAATTTATCAGGAAGTTGAAAATTTGTACACAACATATTACACATAGTAAAGTAAGAACGTGTCAAAGGCAACATGAACACTGCACAAAAATTGATTCTTCTAGTAAAAGGCGAAAATTTGTCTGGGTTCCCACTGTACAATATTGACTAGGCTGAATAGCCAAACAGCCAGGATAAGGGGTAGTTTATTTACTAGGCTCATATCTATTCTTTTGTAGAGGGGTAGAATATACACCTATGAAAGGTAAACCTAAACAGTAGTTGATTGAGATTTTTTTCATTATTTTAATTTTAGGTACATGTACTGGACGAATCTGGTTGGGCAGCCTTCTATAGAACGCTCGGCTTTGGATGGCACTGAACGTGTTTCCCTGTTCCATGCTAACCTAGGAAAACCAGGTCCGCTTGCTATCGATGTTGAAGGAGGCCGTCTGTACTGGGCGGACTCGAGTCTCAACAGGATTGAAAGCTCAGACCTAGATGGAGGTGATAGAAATGTGTTAGTCGATGAAAAGATTCAAAATCTCAAAGGCATGGCTGTTTTTGGAAATTTCCTTTACTGGATTGACAAAGATCAACGTGCCATTATCCGCGCTAACAAGTTAGACGGAAAAAATCGTACTTATATCCAAGGTCGTTTGGAAAGTCTCAGTGACCTTGCTGTGGCCCAGTACCTACAACTTGTGGATTTAGATCAGCATCCTTGTGCTGTTAGCAACCACAAGTGTTCTCACATATGTGTTGCCCAGGGAGACGGCACAGCACGGTGTTCATGTCCCATTGACTTAGTGCTGAAGGCCGACGGCCACACATGTGCTGACCCACCTACGTGTTCGCCAGAGCAGTTCACATGCAAAAGTGGCGACATCAACTGTATTCCTCGTGTGTGGCGCTGTGATGGTCAGGGGGAGTGTGGCGATGGCTCGGACGAGGAAGACTGTCCTGTGTGCGACGCGTCACAGATTAAGTGCGGTGATGGCAAGTGTATTGACAACAACATGGTTTGTGATGGTGAGAAGCAGTGTGAGGATGGCCTGGACGAGGAAAATTGTTGTGATCCTGAGGACCCAAGTTGTCAAGGTGATGCTATGGTTGACGATCCCGAGTGTTTACACAATTCACAGATGGAGCCTTGTGAACGTACGGCTACTAACAAGCCCGCCACTCCGCCAGATGCTCACATTACAGTGATTATTATCGTTGGCATATTCTCTCTTGTGCTCATAGTTGGAGTTGTTTTCGCGTGCCGCAGAAAATCGCAGGGGATGAATAATTATTATGATAGAGACATGATCATGCTCACCAAACCCCTAAATGTACAGGCAGACCAGACTCCCCCGAATACACTGCCTAAGAGGAGTAATAAGAATGGTGCTTTGCCGTCATCTGTGTCTGGTAGTACCGCTCAGTATGACCGAAATCATGTAACAGGAGCTTCGTCCAGTAGTTCAACAGTGACTCACTACCCCAAAGAGACGCTGAATCCCCCACCTAGTCCAGTGACGGACCGCTCCGTGTGTTTCGGGGAGTTCAATGGCTACTCCTCTAATAGTCCGTCTACGGTGCGGTCGTATAAACCCTACAAACTACCGCGGCATATTCCCCCGCCGCCCACCACCCCGTGTAGTACTGACGTTTGTGAGGAGAGTGAGCCTTACCCCCCTAAAAGATACTACAAACTTAGTCGGTCAATAGAACTTTACAACGACTATGACCCCTATCCCCCACCTCCCACACCTCGTAGCCATTATTTCTCGGACGATATGATGAGTTGTCCCCCCTCGCCATCGACAGAGAGAAGTTACTTTAATCCCTATCCCCCGCCACCCTCACCGGTGGGGAACTCAGACTGCTAGCCAAATGTGTGAGAGTGGGTTTGTGTAGAGCAGTGTACAGACTGAGAGAAAGATTGAGTATGAACCGAAACACAAGTGCTAATATTTATGTGTGCGTGGATTTAAGGAGAACAATGTGATGGAACAAATGTGCTGATTTCTTTTTCAAATTTATATATATCAATAAATATATATAAATATATGTATTTGTATATGAGATAAAAAAAAAATTGTACTTGCAATATATGGTATCGCAGCATTAATCAACAGTGTCGGTTATAACCACATGGTTTAAGTATATGTACGAATGGTCAGTATTGTACGAGGACCAGGCACTGAGTTGGCCTCCCATCACCTTTTACCTAATGTGGTTGTTGAATCGTACTATAAATGGCAGAAACTTTTGTTTACTTGTTTCGTTGTGTGTAATGTGACCTATTTCTCCCTCGAACCTCATCTACAATCATTGTAATGGCCAACTTTGTGACTGATCGTCGTACAATGTTAGAACGTGATAAATTTGATGTTAAATATGCCATCATTTGATTTGATAATCATAACGTTTTTTTTTTCCCCCTGTCACATCTATATCTTTTCATTTTCTTCATGTTCACAACTGAGAGTAAGACATCACAATGAACTGTCAATGGCTAATGATCAAATCATATCGATGGCAAGTTAAACATCAACTTTGTACGGATGTGTGCAGGTATCCATCTTTTGATTGGATAATCAATGTGTTGGTTGCTAGGCAGTGAAGCGTCCCTGCGGTCACCGGACAAGTGCTCAATAGGACTTTTTTTATAGGATGTTACTGTATAACTGGCAGGGACTGCTTTTCTGCCTACCACCATTTTGTTTCTGTTTTTGCAAATTTTCGTTTCGTATAGCATTATGCCAAAGTGATTTTTTTTAAACATTGACATTTTGTGTTCATTTGAATGACTTATTATATTGAGAATTATAATCTAGGTTTGTATAAAAAATGATCCCCTTTTTCGCTTATGGTGTTTCCACTATAGCTCACAAAGGTCAAGGCAACATGTCAAGGTCATAAAAGAGGTCCTTTAATTTGAATGTACCGTAACCCTAAGATTGTACTTCATACACTGATTAGCTAAGAGTCATTATAAATGTTTTCACCAAAAAAAAATTCACCATTGTCATAAGAAATATTTCAACTTGATAAATAAATCCCTCTACGTACTTATTTCAAAAAATTATATAAATAAGATATGTAGATGTTTCAACCAAACTTATTCTGACAAATATGATATTTTAAACAATATTGTCAACTTACATACTGGCATGTAGCTCTATAGATTTCAACTCCTATTGTATTATGTTGATAACAATTTTTTTTAACAATTTTTGTACATGTAATTAGTAAATAAAATATTCTATATATACGACTTTTACCTTGGCCTTGGGATTTAAATGACCTTACTATATGCAATTTAAATTTCAAACGGCATCAAGTGACTATTTTGGGTGGAAACATGATAAGTGTAGATGGAGTTATAATTTTGTGTAGTTATTTTTGAGTGACCTTGCGACACAAGGTTGTGTTCAGAATGCTTGCTATGTCGAACTTCTACCTCTGTTTAATAGTGTTAGGCATTATATACATACAGAAAGCAAGCAGCTTTTGAACATGACTTTTTTAACGGTGAATAATTATACTTGTGGCATTCGGTGTACCCTTCCACCCCCACAGACTATATTAGACTGGTCCATTACATTAGACCAGTAAAGATTTTTATTTTGTTTCTGTTCCACCAGAGGGGGGATATTTGTGTTAATAGTTATAGTTTTAAACTTGTATGTAATTATATATAACTGATTTTGAACTGAAGACAGTTGATTTGAATTATCAAATTATTACCAGGGCTAGACAATAAGGGTCCGAGACTAGTGAAATCTCCAGCTGGACTAGAGGTCCTTAAAACCTCCAGACCAACTGACCAGTCATTATTTTACATTACTTACCTTGTTGCATAATATTGGGTTGGACTAGAAAAAATTGGAAACCACTATCCTGATTGACTAGTGGTATTCAAAATTAATTTCTAGCTCTAATATTGGGGGAAAGAAACCAAAAATTGCTTTTTATAGTAGCAAAATTAGTCTTCCAATTTAAACTGCACATTTTGTATAAATCCAAGTTTGACCGATATCAGGCACTGTTAAACCATTGAACACATTTTATTGCCAAAGATACATTTAAAACACAAATCTATACAAAAGGTTGTGTTAGATATTCTAATACCAAAACAAAAGTGATTTGAATAGTTTCATGTTAGTTATGTTGATTTGTTTTGTGTATAAATATATATTTATGCTGTGATTATAAAGTTGTAGGTAGGTAACGCTATGGTAGAAGTGCTACTGCAGAAGGTCTAAACCTTAATACATTAAGGAGATTTACGGTATGATAACTGGCCTAAAATTAAACTAAGTAATATTTTGAGGAGGGTGGATCTTCGGTTTCCGTTAGGGATTTTGTTGGAATGTCTACAAAAAGAATTTCTTAAATTTGAAATCATAAGTGTTGTTTGACTAGTGAATTCTGATCATGTGCCATACAATCGTACATTGTACATGAGAATTGAGAGCAATTTATCAATTAAATGTTACTATTTCTATTAATAGTATCTAACTTTTTAAAATACTTTGTTCTCAAAATTTGAATTAATACAAAATTTTTTTAAGATTTACATGAAAGCAGGTTTTATTTCTGTTAACTTAAATGTAGGTCCTTCTACAGTGTGAAAAGTTATTATTTACCTGAAAGCAGGTTTTTTACATACATTTATAAGTACAATGTATGTATCTGTTAAAAAAAAAGCAAATCTTTCTAATAATTTATACTTACCTAAGAGTAAGTCTTTCCATTTATCTGTCAGGGATGCTTTTCGTTAATTTAAGATGGGGCCTTTTTGTCTCATTTTGAGAAGAAATATACCAACTGGGAAGGAAATTTTGTGTTGTGTAAACTGCACATTTTTTAAATAAAACATAAATATGAATTACTTTACATTGGGATTGATGCCCATTATCGGCCTGTAAAAAGTCCACAGAAAAAAAACACTGCCTATACACTAATTTTA
>JAULCA010343457.1:0-12418 GCA_032360845.1 Crassadoma gigantea
AGGGGCTGGGCAAAAAGGGGTCAAATTGACTGAAATTTCAAAAATCTTCTTCTCAAGATCCAAATATGGTAGAATCATATACTCTTCATAGATGGAAGGGTCTTAAGGTGCTCAACCAAAATTCTGAATTTCCTGACCTTTGGGTCTCACGTTTCCCCCTGGGGAGGGGGTAAATTTTGTTATTGTTTATATAGGGAAATCACATTTTTGACCAACATTTGTCTATTTTCCATTGGAATTTATGCAAAAAGGGGTCAAATTGACTGAAATTTCAAAAATCTTCTTCTCAAGATCCAAATATGGTAGAATCAAATAGTCTTCATAGATGGAAGGGTCTTAAGGTGCTCTACCAAAATTCTGAATTTCCTGACCCTGGGGTCTCACATTTTCCCCCTGGGGAGGGGATAAATTTTGCTATAGTTTATATAGGGAAATCACATTTTTGACTAACATTTGTTTACTTTCCATTGGAATTAATTCAAACGTGGTTAGCATTAGCAGTATTGGATAGCAGTTTGATTGTAATTCACATATCAGCCCTGACTGACCTTGGGGGGTTAAGGGCGGGGCCAAAAGGGGTCAAATTGACTGAAATTTCAAAAATCTTCTTCTCAATATCCAGTGAAGGTAGAATCAAATAATCTTCATAGATGGAAGGGTCTTAAGGTGTTTTACCAAAATCGTGAATTTCATGACCCTGGGGTCTAACGTTTACCCCTCGGGAAGGAGGGAGGGGGAGGGGGGGGGGGTGGCAAAATTTATTATTGTTTATATTGGCAAATGATACTATTTAGATATTACATGTTGATAACTAGATTGGAACTATAATGCTGAGTTGATAGTTTGTTAGTTCAAAAGTTTTGAGTCAGCCCTACCCCCAAGGGCTGTAGGACAGGGCCCAAAGGAGTCACTGTTCTAAAATTTCTTCAGTTTTCTTGTTTAGAATCAGAGGTGCTAGAACAAAATACTCTTTAGTCTTCATTCGGTATGCTAGATATTGATTAAGATGGTTTTTTCTCACCTTGAATATTATTTCTGGCCATGTTTTAGATACAAAATCAACTGTCTGAATAAAACATATCAGAACTCGGGTGACCGTTAAGGCCCATGGGCCTCTTGTTTGTCTCCAAATTTTTTGGCAGGAAATGTCTTCTCTATTTACTTAAAGAAACAGTTTTGTTGATAAATATGTAATAAACATTCTGGTCTATTGATGAATAACAGTTACTGTGAAATTGGATATTTTCGTGGGAACCCAAATATCATGGTTTCCTGAAAAAACATCATTCCGTGGATTACCAAGACCCATTCATAGGAAGAATAGATTTATGTCAAACCTGTCATTTCTTTGTGAACCTATGAATTTGTGGATGAAGAGCGTGATGAATCAACAAAATTAAAAACCTAAGAAAATTTATGATTTCACAGTATACTTCAATTGTGGAGTAAATAGTTTGATATTTTTCACTTCTGCTACAGTCTCATGACAAATATAAAAATATTCACATCACTTGTGAAATAAATGTTATCTGTCATCAGGAAATCAAGAATTTCTTCAACATTACTGGTTACTTTAGGTCAGCTGTTCAGCAAATACATTTAGGACGTTGGTTCATCTTCACTCATACACCCATCAAATTCCAATGTTAATAATAAATATGTTGTATGTGTTACTGTAGGGCAGTGTCTCCATACTGTGTCAGAAGACAATCCCGGTTTTACTCAGGCATGTGACGGGGGACAGGCAACACTACAACAGCTGCTCAACCTGATTGGCGAAACCCCAGAGTCAGCTGGACACATCTTACTCAAAACACTGGCCACAGGTACAGAAGCTTTTCTAGCTTCAGATCTCTCTGTATTTATTGCAATGTTCTTGTACTAGAATACTGAACTAGAATTATGTGTTCGAAATTTTACATTGCTGGTTTCAAGCATTACTGTTCTTTAAGCAAAAGAATCTCACAAAAACAAAAAACATACCTTTTAAACAATGATTTCCATGTTTGATAAAATTGAAAATGAGATTTTTGATAAAAATTATACTAGTTTCTACATTTTTTTCTTGCCAAATTTACAAGCCTCTAAAGTTCTTAAAATATAAATACATGTTAATTATTGTTGGTTTACTGAAAAAATAGAAATTTTCACATTTGAATATTTATCCATAATTTATATATATTATCGATTAATAGAATACATTGATTTTGGACCTTCGTCTGTCATCTGTCGTCCGTCGTCTGTCGTCTGTCAACATTTTCTTTAAATTGCTACAAGTTGTGAACGACTATATGGATTTTGCTCAGATTTGGTCTGGAGCATTACTAGCTGAAGGAAAACCAACATTGTATAAACGGAGGGTGTTGCTCCCCTGGGGCCAGAGAGGCAGGGCCCAATAGGGGAAATAGAGGTAAATCCTTCAAATCGCTACTTGTTGTGAACGACTGAATGGATTTTTGCTTAGATTCAGTCTGGACCATTACTGGCAGAAGGAGAACCAACGTTGTATAAATAGAGGATGTGGCTCCCCTGGGGCCAGAGTGGTGGGACCCAATAGGGCAAATAGAGGTAAATCCTTTAAATCGCTACTAGTTGTGAACTACTTGATAGGTTTTGTTCAGATTTAGTCTGGAGCATTATTGGATGAAGGAAAACCAATGTTGTAGAAATGGAGGGTGTGGCTCCCTGGGACCAGAGGGGTGGGGCCCAATAGGGGGAAATAGGGGTTTATCCTTTAAATGGCTACTAGTTGTGAACGACTTGATAGGTTTTGTTAGCTCACCTGGCGCGGCGTGTGTCGTCCGTCAACATTTGCTTCAAATTGCTACTAGTCATAAAGTACTGAATGGATTTTAACCAAAAGGGGAAATAGAGGCAATTCCTTTAAATTCCTACTTGTAATAAAGCGCAGATTATATTTTAACTAAATTTGGTCAGAAACATCTTTAATGGAAGGGGAACAGATTTTGCATAAATGGTGCCTCTGACATCTCTGGGGCCAGAGGGGCGGGGCCAATACAGTGGAACCCGCTTGTTATGATATCCTATTTGCCAGAGAAAAATATCATAATAACTGATATATCATAATAACCGATCAAGCCGTTTTTATGTTGTCTGAACCGGAAGTGAGATATGCCCTATATTAATCAGACATAGATTGATGTGGAAACATGGAAAACATAAATACAAACTGATAAAGTAATAATTGAAATAAATTGTTTATTGTTATTAATATCAGCGTGTTAGAAAAATTCGAGAAGATTTCGTTTTGCCGTCAAAATGATCGGTGTGTAAATTCTACTTTCGCTTTCAAAAAACTCGGAGCATATTTCTAAAAACTATCTTCATACTACATCCGACACTCAGAGCTAACGATAGTGTAATGTTGCATTCAAAGGAACTGAAAAAACTTATATTAAATAATCATAATTCACCCATTTTGCAACAAGAAGTTGCGTTACGTTCTGTCCGACAGGCATAAAACATTTTGCCGCGCTATGTCAATTACGATCACGTGACAATCACATGCCTCGCAAGTCGTGCGGTAAGATCAACTTGCAAAGAAAACATACAATTAAAAAACATAAAATGTTCGCTTTTTAACAATAATCCAATATTCTTTTTAACGAAATTTGTGTAAATTGTAAATAAAGCAGCCGTCGTCAGTTGTTTACGACAATAACGTTAACTTGTGATTGATTTCCGGCATCTTTAGGAATGAAAGGATTTGTTCCATATTTGCTTTGAAGCATCCTTGGGTGAAGGGGAACCAGTTATGTATAAATGGTGGGTCTGTCCCCCCTCGGGGCTAAGGGGTTGGGCCCCACAGGGGAAAGATAGCAAATTCTTTAAAATCCTTCTTCTGTAATGAAAGTATTTGTTCCATATTTGGTCTGAAGCATCCTTGGGTGAATGGAAACTAATCTTGTATAAATGGTGGGTCTAGCCCCCCTGGGGCCTGAGGGGTGGAGCCCAATAGGGGAAACATAGCAAATCCTTTAAAATCCTTCTTTTGTAGGAATGAAAGGATTTGACCATATTTGGTCTGGAGCATCCTTGGGTGAAGGGAAACCAATTTTGTATAAATGGTGGGTCTGGCCCCCAAGAGGCTTGAGGGGCGGGGCCCAACAGTGGAAACATAGCAAATTCTTTAAAATCCTTTTTTTCCGCAAGAATGAAAGGATTTGTTCCATATTTGATCTGAAGCATCCTTGGGTGAAGGGAAACCAATTTTGTATAAATGGTGGGTCTGGCCCCCCAGGGGCCTGAGGGGTGGGGCCCAATAGGGGAAACATAGCAAATTCTTTAAAATCCTTCTTCTTATGTAGGAATGATAAGATTTGTTCCATATTTGGTCTGAAACATCTTTTGGTAAAGGAGAACCAATTTTGTATAAACAGTGCGTCTGGCCCCCCAGGGGCCTGAGGGGCGGGGCCCAATAGGGGAAACATATTACGGGCACTTCTTTCAGTCCCGTTTTTTCCACTATTTATCTTTGTATTGGTCGCTTCAGTATTACGACCAACCCGCTATTTCGTATGACGACTACTTCTTACAGTCCCAACGACCACTAATTAACGGTTATTGACCTCACAATTACGACCAAGGTCTGACCAGTGAACAAATTTTACCAGGTGAGCAGCGAACTGCGAGCATGTACTGTTGATGTGTGTTTATCTTGCCATTGTTTTCGTCACATGTCATCGACCCTTCCACCAGGTGGCGTTGCATGAAGTAAACATCATTATCGGATTTACTTGGTCTACCTGTGTTAGACCGTGTATCAGATATGTGTTAATAGCGATCTATTGTTTGTTAATTTTGTACTGATAGGTCGGTAGCATGCTCTTAATCATGCTGTGAAGCCCTTCACACTCAAAGGTGAGTTATATAAACTTCTCAATAATCCTTTGGTTGTACGCGAAAAAAGTTGCTCAGGGTTTTAACTGATTTTGTAGTGATGCTACACTACATATCGTTTGAATAATCAAACAAACATGCATCTATTCCTAACTTTTTACGAAATATTTTCACTGTCACTAAACTTAGATGAAGCTTCTCTCACCATGGCGACAACACGTAAACGGAACGAGCTATCACTCAAGAAGAAAGTTGAACTTATTAGGTCAAGTAATGGCTGAGGCAGTGACAACTTGCTGAACAGTTCGGAATCAGCAAAACACAAGTGCAAACAATCTTGAAACGTACGGCTGATATTTTGGAGAGTTATGAGAAAAACAAAGGAAACGACAGAAATGACTCTGTGTTAGGTCACCATTAGATGAACTTAATCAACTCATGTGGGAATGGTTTCAGCGCATACGTACACAGCACATTCCTATCTCTGGACCAATGTTGCAGGAGAGAGCCCTCACTTACGAATTGGGAATCTCAGACACTGACAGCATCTAATGGATGGTTGCAGAGATTTTGGGAGAGAAATAACATTTCTTTTGCTAATATATATGGTGAAAGGACTATTGTTTCTGAGGATGTGGTGTCAGAATGGAAGGATAAGCTGCCAGATATTATCTGTGGGTATGATGCTCAGGATATTTACAACAGACACACTACCCGTAACCGATGAACAGCACCATAATGTAAGATATTCTGAAACATTAGACATGTGCCACCATAGCAACCATTATTTACTTTCCTCGCCTCGAAGCGACAGTGATACTCAGAAATTGTTCATTTAACATATTTCACTAGAAAAAAGATTTTCTTCAGCTGTAATTATGGAAATAAAATTTATTGACATCATTGACTTCTCTAATTTAATCTGTATGCTGAATCATGTGGGAAAAAACATATAAAATAGTGTAATAAGCATGAAAACAGATATTTTACCCATTTTCAATAAATACAACTTAATGTATTAGTAACCATGGTTACCGGGTGCTGAACTGAGTGAAACAGACTGAAATCTAGTCTAAATGCATCAGGAGATAGCCTGTGAATCATTTGTTGTTTGGTATCAACTTTACCAATTATACAATTAGCACTTATGTGATGAATTGTAAAGTGCATATGTACCTGTAAACTACCTGTGGAAAGGGCGAGTTACCTCCCTTTACACATCCACAGGTAACAGGCTATTGACCTATATATTGACCTATATATGTAGTGTTTTAAACGTTTTTGTTTAGTTTTAAGCAATAATGAATCAAAGTGAAGCTGAATCAAGCATAAAAGGGCACTTTTTTCAGAAGAATTCAATTTCTATGTGTATAAGGTAGCAGTCTTCAGTAGAAATAACCTGTTCCTAAAAATAAAGGGCATGTCTCAGATGAACATGAATAGTGGATTCATCTTGCACAATACACCTACATATATATATATATATATATATTTATAAACTACATTTTCAATACATTTATTTTAGAAGAATGATTTTTTTTTTAAAACCTGTTTTCGCCAGATTTGGGACTTGTAAAATAACCATGGTTACCACATAAAAAAACACCAAAATATGCAAAAAAACTCAAAATTTGACCCCCGGAAGTAGATTTTTTTTCTTAAAATCTTTCTGAAATTAAATATCACCTTCTTGATAACAGAAATACTCACGTTTTAGCATAGGTCTTTCTGGTGGATTTTTCACAATATTTACACATGTGCCGAGTACAAAAATGGACTACATGAACGGCTAGCTTTCCTGGTGTAGACACAGTTTCATAAATGGCCAAAAATGTAGTTTCCTGCCAAATTCCAATTTTTTTTTTGAAAAGTATGAAGTCCACTTCATCATGTATTAGCCAATTTTAGTGCTGCTTTTTAGCTCACCTGCCCGAAGAGCAAGTGAGCTATGCCATACCGCAGCGTCCGTCATCCGTCCGTCGTCCCTCTGTCGTCCCTCTTTCGTCCCTCCGTCAACTTTTCCTTTTAAACGCTTCTAGTCCTGAACGGCTAAGCAAGGGGCGGGGCTCAATAGGGGAAATATAGCAAATTCTTTAAATTTCTTCTTCTTCTGTAGGAATGAAAAGATTTGTTCCATATTTGGTCTGAAGCATCCCTGGGGGAAGGGAAACATATTTTGTATAAACCGTGGGTCTTGTCCCCCTGGGGCCTGAGGGGCAGGGCCCAATAGTGGAAACATAGCAAATTCTTTAAAATCCCCCTTCTTCAGTAGGAATGAAAGTATTTGGTCCATATTTTGTGTTGAACATCCTTGGATGAAGGGGAACCAATTTTATATAAACAGTGTGTCTGGCCCCACCCTTGGAGACATTATCCCTGGGTCAAAACTTAAAAACGATTGAGATCCTCTCCCCAACACTATATCTATACAATCACTGGGCATAAAGAGACGAATGCAGTCATGATATAAGCACTGTCCCTGGGTACGGACCAAACCCCTAGGGACCTAGTTTCTGAGTCACAGCTTGGAAACAGTTGAGATCGCCACACAATAACCATACATAAAATTCCTGATCATGAAAAATCTAATTTTGGATAATATTTTGCCATAATTGCTTCGATATACAGGTGAGCGAAACAGGCCCTCTTGGTCTCTTGTTATTTTAAATTTTGATACATGTAATATTACAGGGGTTATTCATTGTACAAAAATATCACCCATGGCCACCATGCGCTACTGTACACTGCTCCGTGCAACTATAGCATGCTTAGGTGATGGAGAACGTGTTCAGGAAGAGACAGTCACGAAAAGGATAAATGTTCTGGTTGCTATAAGATTTGAGTGGTGCTGTCATAGACATAAAGAAAGAGACTTTGCGAAAGGTGGTATCATTGTAAGTGATGTCAGTGTTGATGAGACAGACAACGACATCCCTCTTACTGAGCTCAGGGACTTGATACGAACGGCTAGAGATCGGCTACCTTGTGACCTCAACATGACGGCAGAGGAGTATGTTGACTGATCACCAGGCTCCCTCTAGGGAGGTGCTAGAGGATGAAAGGGAGGATACACTCATCAGTGATACCATTGGACGCTCCAACATCACCGGCACACATTGTGAAGATGACATGTCACGTACGCCAGAGTGCCCCGATTATGACACTGTTGAGACTGAGGATAACCCAATCAATTCTCTACAAGAGGCTCTGAAAGCTGTCAAAAACTTACAGAAGTTTTCTGCCAGGAAAAACTTCCATGTCTATTTTACACTGCTGAGGACTGTTTGGAACAGGAGGCTGTCCAGATCCGTAGCTCTGAGTGACAGTGTACATTGGACTAATTTTCTAAGTGAAAGAACCAATTTTGTTTTTCTGAGTGATACACTGACTGAGTTAATGTGACTGTAAATCTGTGTGTTGCATTATCATTCTAAAATGAAGCATTGAAAGACTTACGGTTCCTTGCGGTCAATCTTATCTACCTCACTTTTAAGACCACCTCGCTCTTAAGACCACTTTTGTCCAGTCCCAAAGGTGGTCTTAATAGCAAGGTTTCACTGTAGATCCCATGAATATGTATGTTCTTGTCACATGCTTAGTTTAAGAAACAAGGATGGTATAGAGACTGATATTTATTACCGTAATAGGTTATTACTGGTATAAACTAAGTTTAAAAACTTAAACATCGAATAAAGTGATGCTAGATAGTAGACTGCTAGTAATCTACCAGCAATTTTTTCCTCAAAACAAATATTTAAGTTGTTTTTTTTCATGAATTTTTGTTTGTTTGATAATTGTTTGAATGCTTTCTATTAAAATACAGACAGTTTAGTTAATTATTTACTTGGGGGAACAAAAAAAACATGTTTTATATACAATTCTGACGCACTTGCCCAGAGCAAGTGGACTAAGTTTTGGAATTGCCTGAGCGCTAAAACTGGTTGTCTCGGGCATCGGACAAGTGGATTTGCAAGGTTACTTTGACAAGTCATATGGGAATTTTACTTCAGAAGGAAGACTTGTGTTTTTAATCATAACAGTAATAGTTTCTCTATTGTCATAATCAGAACATACCGCTCTGACAGCATAGTGCCAAAAGTTGATTCGAAGTTAACGTTATTGTCGTAAACAACTGATGATAGCTGTTTTGATTACAATTTGCACTATTTTCATTAAATACTATATTTGATTATTGTTAAAAAGGGAATATTTTGTGTTTTTAATAGTTATCGTTCTTTGCAAGTTGATTTCACCACACAACTTGCGAGGTATTTGATTGTTACATGATCTTATATATAATTAGTTGACATATTAGTGTGGCAAAACATTTTTACGCTTATGGGACAAAATGTAACACAACTTCGTGTTGACAAATGATTATTAATATCACTTCTTTCATCCTTTTGATTATAACATTATGATTTCATTAGATAGGATGTAATATGAAGAAAGGTTATTTGAAAGTGAAAGTAGAATTTACAAACTAATCATGACGACAGCAAAAACAATATCTTCTCAAGTTTTCCAACATGCTGATATAAATAGCAATGAAAGAATTATTACAATTATTACATTTATTGTTTTATACCATGTTTCCACAATCTTTGTCTGATAAATATAGGGCATCTTACTTGCGGTTCAGACAACATTAAAACGATTGAAAACAGCTTGATCGGTTATTATGATATTTATCTCTGGCAGATAGAATATAATAATAAATGGGTTCCACTGTACAGGATTTATTTAAAAAGAATATTTGGTATGACTACTTAAATATTCAGGTGAGCGATACAGGCCCTCTGGGCCTCTTGTTACAGAATTTGAAGGTAAAAAGAAATTGCTTATTTATGAAATATATCAAAACGGTTCCTTTATCAACCTTGATATGTGGAAGAATGGCTCAGCTATTACTTTAAATATCACTTTTTCAAAACAAATTTTTTTGAAATAAAACATTCAAAAGTTGATTTGAAACATTTGATAAATTCCAGGCATATTGGTGAACATTAAAAGTGCAGAGCTTACCACAGCACCAGGCAACCTTGTGGCCCACATACTGACCTCAGTATCACAGGTGTTAGATGTTATTGTATTAGACAACTTCACAGCCACTCTGGAAAGGTCAAAAGAGGTAAGTCTCTCACACAAAGATTTGTATCCATCCTATGAAAACTAGTCCCTCCCTTAAAGATATATGTCTCTCACATAAAGGGGTGAGTCCCTCCCACAAAAAGGCAAGTCCCATCCAATGAAGAGGTAAGCCCCTCTAGTGGATAGATAAATCCCCCCCACAAAATGTTAAGCCCCTCCCACAATGAGTTAAGACCCTCCCATGAAGAGGTAAGCCTCCCACAAAAAAAGGAAAGTCCCTCATCAAAGAGGTTAGCACTCCCATGAAGAGATAAGCCCTACCAATAAAGAGGTAAATCCTTCCCATAAAGAGGTAATTATAAGTATATAAGGCCCTGTCAGAAAGATTTGCATCCCCATCAGAAGAATCAATCATGAAAAGTCCCTCCTACAAGGAAGTAAGCCACTCCCCATAAAGTCCCTCCCATGAAGAGATCTATCCTAAACACAAAGAGGTGACAGCCCCCCAACCCCCTCCACCTCATTATCCCACATAGTAGGATTGTATTTCCCACAGAAATAAAATTTTTCTAATAAGTATATTCACTTTATATAAGAAAAGATTGGTCCTTAATCACAGAAATCATTCAAAGCTTTTTAGCCAACCATCATCTGATGGTGGGCTTATCAAATAAACCTGCATCCGTTGTCCGTCCGCCTGCCGTCGTCTGTCCTTAAACAGGTCTTGTTATCGATATTTCTCAAAAAGTACCAGAGGGATCTTTGTCAAATTTCATATGTAGGTTTCCCTTGGTCCTAAGTTGTGCAGGGCAACTTTTAAGACTGATCTGATAAATAACATGGCCGACAGGCAACCATCTTGGATTTTGATAACAAAGGTTTGTTATCGCTGGTACTCAATAAGTAGAGGAGAGATCTTTCTCAAATCTTATGTGTAGGTTCCCCTTGCTCCTTAGTTGTGCAAATTTACTTTTGAGACTGATCAGATCAGCAAAATGGTAGACAGGCTTCGATTTTTGACATTGAAGGTTTGTTAGTACTTTTTCTCAGGAATAACTTGAGGGATCTTTCTCCAGTTTGATATGTAAGTTCCCCTTGATCCCTTGTTGTGCATGTTATATTTTGAGACTGATCATAAAAATGAAACGGCTAAAGGAAAAACTTAACAGATCTCTCTAATATTGCAATGATCAAATCTATTTCTTTAATATTAAGTACTATACTAGTCAATTTATGAAATGACAAACTCACTTTGAAGGTTGTCTTTTTTACACAGCAGTATTACATTTAGATCAAAAGTAACATGACTTGATAAAACATATTGGAGAAAAGAAGAGAAAAGATCGAACTGACAAAGAACTAATGAAGATGGTGAAATGGTGGGTGCCAAGATCCCTCTGGGATCTCTTGTCTATTTGGACAAACCAATTAGAATGCTATACACGATGAGCTTTGATAAAATGTGTATGGAAAATGGAGGAATGTGAAGAACATATTTACTAAAAGTTAATCAAATTTTGGTTTGCACTTCTGCATTTTGTTTCAAATTTCGATCCTCGTTGACACTCAATGACAGTTGTTTGTTTGGTTGTCTTTCTGACTCTCCTCCGTCTGTCTTGTAGATGACATCAAATGAGGACGAACAGAAGGACACAAATTTAACAGTAAGTCTATACATATGGTAGAGAAAAATTATGTAACTTTAAAAATAATTGATGATGATGGTCCAGAGTTAGCAGAACAGTTTTATGCAAGCACATTCATCACACATGAAACAATATCCAAGCCAGCTTCATTCATTATTTGGATGTGAAAATAATTAAAGTGGAAAATCGCATATGATACAATTTTGGCACCTAACTATTAGTTATACACCGTATTGTATTTTGGATTTCAGAGCAGTGTTAAAGACAAACTAAAGGACATAGAAAATTTTATAGCAGCACAAATGATTGCCCTCGAAATAGCAGCCAATCTGTGCTGTATAGAAGGTATGGATTGATAAAACATAGAATTGATGTTCTAATGTTGTACTGTTCGCAAGTATACTGATGATAAATAGAATCTATCACTCCTGTGTGATGTAGAAATCTCTACCAGATGGTAAGGTTTTAAAGTTTAGTACGATTTGCTGTATGCTTACATTAAAATCCTTGTTCTGAAAATTGGGATTTCTCTGTTCATATGATCATACCGAAGTGTCTTCCACACATTTTAGGTCACCTGAGCTTTAGCTCAAGTGACCTATTGCTATCCGTCTTCGTCCGTCGCCGTGCGTTGTGCGGTGTGCGTCGTGCGTCGTCCGTTAACATTTTACATTTTCAACTTAAACTAAAAACTATCAAATGGATTTCATTGATACTTAATGGGAATGTAACTGACAACTGACCAAGTGTTGTTATTTTTCGGGTCGATCAGAAATCCAATATGGCCACCAGGGCAGCCATTTTGAAAAGCTTTTTCAAAC
>JAULCA010343568.1:1809-12418 GCA_032360845.1 Crassadoma gigantea
TATGAGCTTGTCAGATATTCAAATGAACTTGAAACTCACTCCTTATAAATTGCATTTCGTTGGGTTTATAACAAAATTATATTTTTAGGAAAAATTTACAAATAACATGTGAACGAGACATTCTGATGTTGAAAAACATTAAAATTGCGAAAGGTGTACAAGTGTTTGTGAAGCTACTTCTTTTTCCGTTGACGCATAACCAACACACGAGAGTGAAAACATGAACTCGTTCATTGCTTTACATCAATGGAGCTATTTCTTAATTAGCTGCACCTGGTTGAAGACACTTACTCATTTTGTAAACAGGTCTTGTTTAATTGCGATTCTGGCTGTTGTGTTTTAGATGGGTGTTTTGTATATTAGTTTGCTTTGCCAAGCTTTTACTTTCCTATATCTTGAGTATTCTTAAATGTAACTTGTTAGTTTATTTTTTTAAAAGGAGGAATGGCATAACAAATGAATTGATGACAGCGATTCAATTAAATATATGATGAATTCATAGAAATAATTAACCGTAAAATTTTCTCAGATACGACATAACTAAAGACGCTGTAATTCTAATTCATTTTTTAAAACACTATTTCAAAGGTATATAATCATATTTATCTTATTGAATAAACATAGAGGTTCATGCTTTGATTGAATTATTTTCAATAGCCAAACAAAGCAATACATGTAATGATATAATTCCACGTCATAACTTAATATGTCGGCGACTACGTTTCCGTGATAGCAGTAAACTGTATAGTTAGTGCGTTTGACAAAAAATACCACGATTGTATGTTTAAACTTTTGTTTCTATTTATTTCACTGTTTGTAAATGAACGCTAATATATCGTAATTTTTATTCTCTTAAAATAGCATCCGGTATGTTTCCTGTAAGGCCAGGTGTTTCAGATGCGCAATCCAGTACATTTGTTATTCAAAATGGTGCCCCCGTTACAGCAGGGACTGGCTCTTTTCCCTTTCAAAGTAGAGCGTTTCCAATTAGGAATGGAGTATTTCCTGGCCAAAATATTGGTTTCCCTGGTCCGATTGGTATGCTTCCTATTCGGAATGGCGTATTTCCTAATCTTCAGAATGGAGGATTCCCTATTCCAACTGTTGCGTTTCCCGGTCAGAATAGAGCGCTTGTTGTTCGAAACGGTGCAGTTCCTGTTCAGAATCGAATCTTTCCTGTTCCGGGAACTGTTCCTATGGGCACAGGCATATTAGAAAGTCCGACAATAGGACCATTCCAACCGATCGGCACAATTGGAGGAACAATGCTCGGACAGACAAGTCCTGTCAGAGGTCAGATGGGATCGAATAGTGGTCGAGGTGGTTTAATGTTTGGTCAACCTATCGCAGGGAGCATAGGCCATACTATGGCAAACAATGGACAAACTCAAATATTCCCTACTCAGGCCAGCACTCCTCAAGGTTTGACTGGAGCATTTCCGGGTCAAAGTGGCGTTAATAATGTACAGAATCGAGTATTTCCTAGTCAGATAGGTACATTCCCAGGCTTAGAAAGTGCCCTTCCTCGTCAGTTTGAGACAACCAATAGTCGGCTAGGAACACACGAACAATCTAGTAGTAACGGAATACAAACTAGTAGCTCGCCTGTCCAAACTAATTCCGTACCAACGCAAAGTCCCGCTATTCAACTCACAAATAGAAGTCTTTGCTATTTTGACATATCAATTGGTGGTAAACACGTTGGGAAAATAGTAATCTATTTGTTTGATGACGTTGTCCCTATCACCACAGCGAATTTCCGTGCTCTTTGTACTGGTGAAAAGGGTTATGGATATGCTGGTTCCACATTTCATCGGGTAATTCCTGGGTTTATGATACAAGGTGGCGACTTCACGACTGGTGATGGCACAGGAGGGCACAGCATATATGGAGGTCTATTCAAAGACGAGAACTTTATACTGAAGCACTCTAAGGCTGGAGTAGTGGCTATGGCGAACGCTGGGCCGGATACTAACGGGTCCCAATTCGCAATTACAATGGGAGAGGCATCATACCTAGATGGCAAGCATGTTGTTTTTGGGGAAATTGTTCAAGGCATGGACGTTGCAAGGATGATTGAGAGCGTGGGAAGTGCGGAAGGGGATGTTGATCCTGCCAACAGGGTGGTCATCACACAGAGTGGCGAGGCCTACATTAGCGGACAATCGTCCTCGATCAGTCAGTAATAGTGGCAATGTACACATACTGACGAGGAGAAATGGATAAATACAATTTCTAAACAAATTATGCAATTCAACATTCTAGAAATGTGATTTATGATCAGTCTTCATTTTTAATGCAAGGAAAATTTGACAGAAACAACGAAAAATGAAAAAAATGAATGTGAATAAAATTTAATTGTTTCAATATTATGGTATACTTTTTGTATTTAAAACATGGGGAGACAAAAGGGGACATCATAAGAATCTGTGTCAAAGTTGCTCTAACAAAGACACCTGTTAAGCAGACCGTTTACATTCCTAAGAGATTACTCTTTAATTGGAATAATTATAGTTATTATTTAAGTCTTTAGTATAATTATCGTATACATATTATATAGTTTATCGTTCTTAAATTAAAAACCGATATTAATGTTTAAAACAATAATAATACTCCTGACCATATCTTCAGTACAGATTTTATTGAAACAATTTAACGAAAACCGTCTAAATTCACACACAGCGTTGACAGTGAGTATACAATATAAGAGCACGAATTCGTGTTCATATATGCCATCGTGTGCCATTGTAAAGTAGATGCAAGTTTGCCATTTACGAGGAAATGGACAGCTAATCGATCAGACTTTTACAAAAATCCGTGTGTGATGTGCTTTGTGAGACATTCTTAAGCAATCCTATGACCAATGTATTTGAATGTTTGTAAATCTGTGAAAAGTTTCTTATTTGAAGAGAAGGCATAGAGTGTAAGCTTAGTATATGGAAAATCAATAATTCCATTATTGGCTACTTTAAATTACGTGTTAAGAAAATACACACGTGATCGATATCAAAGTGTTAAGTCGTATCGCGCTACTAGGTCCCCTATTGCTTTGACCATAACATAAGAGCTGACTCATTGGGGACTGTCACTACATGCATTACTGTAGCAGATGGTATGTCTCAATGTCATAGTATCGTTGTAGGGCTGTTAAGCCTTACAAGTTATTTTAAAATGTATAAACAAAAACTTAAATTTCATTAATCATTGTCTCTTTACATGACCTATACAATGTATCGTTTTGTTACAACCCCTTACTGCAATACTTCTCTGTCTAAAAGGTTGTTAGTTTGATTAAACTGAGCTACACGAGAAAAATATCTATATAGATTCTTTAAATGTAAGCTATCTTAATTTTAAACATATTTGTCAAAGAGTTGAATCATACATGTAAACTTACATGCACTTTAAGCTATAAATAAAATAATTGATTTTGGTTTTTGATTTCGTCTTCATAAGCTCTTTCAAACGCATAAATGGTTAAAAATATATTGAATACAATGTCTGTGTCATTAATCTAGGTGTGAGAAATGAATCAGTTACTTATCAGATCCATAGTCTGTCATTGTTAACTCGATTATGCATAGCTTGATGGGATAGGAAAAGTATTAGGGTATTGACCTTGCTTAATGATTTGATAACATAATTTAATGGGTATCCACTTTAGGTTGATCTGTGTTGTGGTTTCTGTTGTTTTGTTATAGAATATCATTGAACAAGTATTATTATTCGAGGCCTACCTTTTTATTGTTAACTATCTCAACACAGCTAAAATTTCATCTTGATAAAAAAAAATATGAAATTAAGGAAACATAGTATTAATCAACATATGGTCCTCATTTTGGTACAAACATCGATTACAGATGGTGATGAGGAAGAGAATCTTACGCCTGACCAAAGACTGGCCAGACGACGCTTAGAAGCGTTAAACAACATATTTCAGCCAGGTTTGAGGGTGAACGATGTAATTTCAAGATTGCGTCATAGATAGAAAACAGTTGCTTTTTAATGAAAAAAAATCGCATGTTGTTATGAGTGTGATTAGGTCATGTTCAGCATTGTAAGTTGGATGGTAGACTCGACGCTCTAGATTGCTAGAAACAGAAAGCGCATGCCTACTCCGACGGAAGTAGTACCGAATTGACGTAGTCCGTAGATTGATTCATGAGCCGGAGCTACACAGAGACAGCGATGACGTTTTTTTTTACTGTAGAAGTATAGTGACAGGTGTACTATGTAAGTAAAACTTTATCTATGGTATAGTCCATCATGATGCATGTGCTTAGCCATCTATGAATTATGACTGTGTTGTCCTGTTTCATCTCTCTATCAATACATTTACTTACATTGAGATTAAAGGGAGATACTCAACTTTAGTTTACAGTCACATTTTTATTGGATAATCCGAGAACATTTAATATTAAGTATTTCAAAATAATGTATTTATTGTATATATCTAAAATATAAGAATTAAAGACCATAACTATTAACATGCCGAAAGTCCATTTTGCTAATGAAATAAAGGTTAATATTATATACCATAATGTTAGTTACGTTGACATTGTTTTAGTTCAATGCTAGAATTGTTCGTAGTTTATGTTTTGTAGACCTATAGATTATTTGAAGACAACATTTGTAGAAAAGGAATTAGAGTAAATTCAATAACAGTTGTGCAGTCAGCAATGGAATAGCAACCTCTAGCGCATGAGATGAAGTGTCCAATAGTCTGCTAGATTTAGTAAAAAAAGCTTTTTCTTTAAATAACGCTGCGGGTTGGCGCCATAAATACATGTAAAACTATCTTTTTCAATTCATATTATTAAGTTCAACATAATTCTTTATCTAAGTGTTATAACAGTTGTTTATATGTGCTCTAATTCAGTGAGAGTTTAAAATGTTACTTTTAATTGTAAAGTTAAAAGCCTAAACTTTATAATTATCTAATTACTCAACTTGTTGATGATCTTTACTACTACTAAAGTGATCAACCTTGTATATTGTGTAAATATATCACCTACGCAGTCCCAGCTCAACTGAACTCGCTGTTTGCAAACGCAGGAAACATGTCGCAGATCAACGTAGCTTTTGGCCTACCAGGTTTGCAAAATTTGTCATACTTTTTTTCAATTTTTGATTATATAATGAATTAATTTTCACGAAAAAGCAAAATTATAACAATTCAATAGATTTTCGATGAGCGAGTGATATAGCAGATGATTATACACACGATACATATTCGTCGTTAAAGAAATGCTGATGTTTTCAAACTAACTTATTGACCACTGTAAATGTATAGCTTACCCAACCAGTAGCACAACTACCACTTCAACCACCACGACCACCACACCCAGCCCGATAGCCGGAAGCTGGAGAGATTTTGTAAACGGACGTCAACAGCCTGTCCGGAGTTTTAATGGTTTGTGTTTGGTGTTGTAGCTTATTGTGTCCGAAGCGATTCGTTGGGTAATTTGTGACAGGTGTTCATGTTTTCATAATTTATATCGTCTTATCTTTGGCGTTTTGTTGCTGCGGTTATATGTGTTGAGCTTAGATACGTGAATGTGGAAATTGTATCTTGATGAATTACCTCAATATTTCATATATGTCACCATGTTGAGTATTATTTAATACTAACCAATTCAATGTTTGTCTTCGATTGAGATTAAAAAAAAATAAACATAAAAAGAAGCTTTCATAACGTACCGTCGTTGCGTATTTGCTAAACTTGACATCATATCATTTTAATAATGAGAATAAAAAATACACATTTATAGAGTAAGTCAAATTTAAGAAACATTTTTGATTTGGCAGGGAATCTCGGGAGATCTTTAACACCGTTCGGGACCCGGTTCACGGGTTCGCAACCTCAGGCATTTGGGAATAATGGTGTAGGTCGAAATGGTTTGTTTGTGACCTTTTTATCATTTGTTGTAATTCCTGACACCGTTTTATTTTGTATAAAACAATAACTCTATGTATATTGTTTCCAAGAAATATAAATACTTCTTCAGCATGTTTAATCGTGATGACGTCACTAGTATCTGATTGTGTACCAATGTATAACATATACAAAACAGCACTTCCCTATATAAATAATCATTCAAATAACAGCATTATAACAACACTTATTATAAGTGACATTACAATAATAAACAATTGTTTTATTACATGACAGTAATCAGCACTGCGGCCGCCAGAAACATCATGCAGAATGTGTTAGGTAGAAATGGAGGACATCAATCCCTGTCAGGGATACCAGCAAATGTCCCAACTGGTTAGTCATCATGTTGCCATCCGCTTGATTTTCTAAATGTTGCTACTTTAGTGAAGGTTTCAGCCGTTTTTCCTGAATGTTTGGTAGATTGTTATGGTTGACTTTTAATTGGTAGCTTTATATTAATTAATTTTGCCCACCCCGTCCTCTAGTCAACATCTTGATAAATATCTTTCTTGACAGATTCTAACATGTGACTAACCATGGCTCACTCTGAGTAGGGCTAACTGGTAACAAATTAAAGTAAACATTGACCGGCCGATAATGTTAACGACAATATATCACATGATTTCCACAAAACATGTGGTGTATTCTTCTAGGAGACCTGAATTCAATCATCGCCACGGCTGCCCAACGTTTTACTCAACCAAACAGAAACATCAACTCCAATCAGCAGGACCCCAATCAATTTCCAACTCAATTTACCACCGACGTTAACCAACAGGGCAGCAATAATCAGTTTCCAACCTCTCAGCTCCGAAATGACTTGCTCCGACAAAGGGTCACCAATTTCCAAATGCAGGATCAAAATTCAGCTACACCTGATAGAGCTGAAGCAATAAGTAACTTCATGAACCAAGTAAATGGTCAACCAAACCACCCTGAAAGTGTCAATGCAGGAGCAAATTTTCCTTTGCTGAACAGAATTTTGCAACAAGGTGGCAACCCACCATTCATAAGAGGCGATGGTTCTAGTAGTGCCTTTCAAATGTTGAACGAGCCATCCTCACAAATTGGTTCAATGGTGCAAAACTTCGAAGGAAATACGGCTGCTGTAGACATCGGGCAGTTACCACCGCGTACTGAACAAATGTTTCTTCCTGCAAGACAACAGAGGAGAAATTTCGTTACCATCACAAGTACTATGCCATTCAGCAGTAACTTTCAGAGTGATCCTACTGTTGGAACCGTAACGTTCGCACCGACCCTACAGCAGACCGCTGATACTGGAGGCAGTATCCCCTTTATCACACAGACTAGCCCATCGGAAACATTCATAACGGAGTCAGGTGCGTTCGAGAAAGCATACGTTATTTCTATATGGATATGTGTTTCTCATGTATGAAATACAGGATATGGCTTAAATATTTATTCAAGAAGTCTCTATATATATATTGTTCTACATAATGAAGATGTACGTTAGACGATTAATGAGAAGACTCTCCTATTTTGAATTTGTTTCTATCTTTATTGTTGTTTGCATGTATTTAAACATTTAATAAGATATATGCAATGACCAAATGAGTGGAACAGAATTCTAATATATACTGTGTGAATATGTTTTAATTTACCTTTACTGTATTCAGGATTCCCCATGTCTGACGGAACTGTAACTTTTCAATCTATCCCTGACACCGTTTGGATTTCAAATAACCGTAGGTCACTTTACTTGGTGTATTATATGGCTGATTAAGGGACTTTACGCTTGTGGTGCCATAATAAAGTTATGTACTGTACTTTTATGCGCATGAATGTTACTTGCATTTTTGTATTAAATTTCATAGAGCCTGAAACGTTGTACTCCCATAATGATTTAATCATTTGATCGTACAAACATCAACATTGAATGTACATATGCTTATTGTATTGCTTATTATAAAGCGAATAAATTACATTTTGCTGCATGCAATGCCCCTTTATGTTGTGTTTGCTGTTTAATTCCAACACAAGTACGGACAATTTGTTATTGTTTTGCAGAAATGTGTTTTGTTTCAGAATAAATGTGCTTCTTTAATATTTCTGTGTGCTGACTTTCCGTAAGCAATTAAAATTGTGCATTGACGATTTAAAATGCATGTGTGTAAATATAAAACAAAAATATCTTACCTGTGTTAACACCGTCCTATTTCCGCTTAACAACATTGCTTTCCTCTTCAAATTTGACTCCTAATAGTAACACAATATTACTTTCTTAATGTTCACATAACTATATGTTACCACAATGCGTTCATATTGATGACAGGTGAATCATTGCAATAAATGTTGTTTCCGTATTGCTGTGTGATGCTTATGTACACATAATATTGACGGTAATATTTGCATGTAGCATTATAACCTTACATCTTCCACTGATGTAGATATATTGTGCGAGGAGTCACGTGCGTGACAGTGACATAATGTGTCATGTTGAGTTTTGTGTTCATTGTCGATTACATAACAACAAAAATGCTTCGGCAACGCTTTTATCCTTCCTTAAAGTCATTTTAATGCATCGCGGATGGATGCAGATATTTTCATTACTAATAAATTCATCTTTAAAGTCGTATTAGAGGCAAAGCATTTCATTAATTGTAAAATGCGTAACCTTATATTGCATGTGACCTGGTTTTGTAGCTGATTCCATTAGTTTACTGCATAGCTCTAACAGCCGCCTTGTAGAATTGCGTAACATGTATACTTACAGCAGCGCCTTCCCGACAGCGATCATCATCACTAACCAATAATGTAGACTGGGCTATGCTTGATGAACTAATGCAGCAGCAGTCCCGCCAACAGAGATTCAGTACTGATTCAGTAACAACCAATAGGGCTTCTCCAACAGGTTAGCATTCCAGTCTCATATATACCGCAGAACACCTTATGGTATCCATCTTACTTTTAGTATAAGTTTGAGTTACATCATTCATACCTGATCTAATGTATGTACTTGGAACATATATACATATAACTAGAAGCATTGTAAATGTAAATGGTCAAATACCATGCTTGAAACCTCCCTGATATATATACCTGTATACATATATATATATATCAGTTACACTTATATTCTGATTCACAAATATTTCGCCGACTTCATTTTAAGATATAAACAGACAGGATTATTATGTTTATGTCAATCATTTTCTTTTTTTTTCAGAGCCATATGTGTGCACTTAGTATTAGTTTTTGAAATTGTTCTATTTAAAGTTTAAGTTTGCTATCGGGATAAATAAAGTCGTTCTGATTGATCATTTTTATCTTTGTCATAAACGATTCATTTAAGATATTTTGTCGAAAAAAAACATTCTTATATTAATAATTATAAGTATAAATTTTTTTGAAAATTACACGTCTTCTTAACGTTTACTTCAGATTGATTTAATTGCCGAATAAGCTGAATATTTCTATTGCTGTGTATAGATTGGCCATTCTGTTCACCTTTTGATGTCTATTCTTGTTTGAAAAGTCTATAATTGTGTTATCCCTGTAAAATATACTGTATTAAGCCTTAAGCTGTTTCCAGGTGTCGTTCATATTCACTTTGAAATGACAAAATCTTGATGGAGCGCTCAAGTATTTATATTGACAATACTGTCTAATGAAAACAGTTCAGTGCTTATATTTACCATATTAATTTGTTTAATCTCATAGACATTATATCAATTCAGCATTGAGTTGAAATGCGTCTATGTTTCATATGTGCTTATGGATTAACTGATGGAAGAACCATTTTACAGGGAGGGTCAGTGGTATCCAGTGTTGTAATTATTTCTTTGTCAATAATTTTGCTATGGCATTCACAATACATATGAATGTCATCTGAATTTGGTAGAGTTGTGACATAGAGTGGTGAATACTGATGTTAATCCTACCTGATTTGGAATTGTTTAATTATTTTGAACAGCTGCCACTGCCACGGATGGGTTTTCATTGAATCAAGTGGATCTCTCACAGTTTACTGCCAACCTAGACTCACTAGGGCCCACAGGTAAAGTGAAAGTCTCATATGTGGGCGAAATAGTATCTTAATTGGATACACCATATGAGAAGTCGCAAAACTGGTAGATTTGAAAACATGTTACAGTTAAAAGTCTACAGGTCAGATTAGTGAAGAAATAAATACGCTCATTTTGTTTTTGTTAAATTTCTAAACAAAATATTTTAATAAACATGTTGGTCAGTATATCATTATTATAAGTTTAGAACAATTCAGATATTAGAAAAGAATATATCTTTAGAATAACAGGTAGACAAAAAGGGTAGTAATATATAAAGGATATTCAATGGTGTCTGCAGCACTCGTAAAAAATATCAAAATATTAGCCACACTCGTGAAATATATTTGTTATAACTGAAGTCACCATTGAAATTTCTATTTATTACCATTTTTGTGTGTTCCGACCACTCAGAAATTTTCTATCTATTGCATTTGTAAAGCACAAAATATGAAAAATGTAATGCATTAAAAAAGTGCGGGAAATTACCGTCATATTCTAATTACGTCACGCTTGACAACAAGGCTCTGTGCCATTTTCAATGGGGTTCTCAACGTAATTCCGACGTTTTCTGCTATTTTCTGAAATGATTGCCTATAAAAAATGTTATTTATTGCAGATTGATGTAAATACTTAAGTGTGT
>JAULCA010343679.1:0-12418 GCA_032360845.1 Crassadoma gigantea
ATAATAGCTCTATTGACCTATCTGAAATAGGTCTTTTGAGCTATTTTCATGTAATTTTCTTTTTTAAGGAAAAGGAACAGGTAACATTTATGAAAAATGAAAATAAACATTTAAATGTATGCTTTTTGTAGTCAACATTATCATAAACCTTAATATTGTATGCGACTTTGATTTAATTTAATAGAAATTGAAATTTGAGAAAGTATAGCTCAATACAGCTATAATTTATAGTTGAATATAGCTATATAGGTCTTTATAGCTATATAGCTCGATCGGCAGATTGTACTGGACCTGACAAAGGGATTATGACTAGACAGTCGGCAAAGCTTCAGATATCTCCAGTAAATATTGCTTATTACACTAGAACATGGACTTATAGTTAACTCATATTACAATGATACATATGAGAATATTATGAAAATTGATATTCACTGTGTAGCAGTTGGTTAAATATATATAACCAAAAACAAGCAGAAAATGACATTTTCTTGAGTTGAAGGTCACACATATAATATTATTCAAAACATACTTGCCAATCTGGTAGAATAATATTCAGATTAATGTCAGACAAAACTTGATAGGATATTTTCATGGATTATAATTATACATAACAGGGTAAAAAAAAATATTTCCATTTGTAGCTTGCCAGTTTTGTATTCAAAGTTCAAAACTTGTTCTATAGTATTTTTCATCAACATTCACTAAATAATTGTCAACAAAAATATATTAATTACAATTACAAAACTATTACAATAGCAGATACATCACTATGGCTGGAGATGTTAAAACACTGCCGCACAATTTACAAGTTTTATTCTGAGTTACTTATAATGACATCAAGGGTTTTTTATAAAAAAATCAAAAGATAAAATATGTATTTATATGCTAAGGACTCTTCTGTATAGAATGGCACATATATTTATCTGAGATTAAGATGTCGACATGTTCCAGCTAAGTACGTCCTGTGGTGGATTATACCAAGAAGACCTCAGCTGTCTTTAAAGTTACCAAAAGATATTTAATTCCCCAGACATGAATGGATAGGGGTGCATTCATCAGATTAGCTTATCACTATTTAACACCTCAAAACAACCAAGGTATGGTCATGGATATTTTACCAAGAAGAAAGATTATTTTGGGGTCATACTTCCTTCTTATAGGGCAGCTAAATTTAAAGAGCTAAAGCCAATTTATTTGGTCCGTTTTCATGGCCTCGAGTCGTAAGGTATGTTTATCTATTAAGGATAAATTCCAGAAAAAGATTATAGAAGGCAAAGTAGGCATTGATAACAAAAAAATTTCCTTGTGACTATCAGAGCACAGATCCAGTTAATTAGTGCACATGTATGTATGCATCTTGTTGTCGAGAAATGGTCAACAATTTTCTGGAGGGTGAAAACAACTGTGAGAAGCCGGCGACCCTTACATATATATTTGGTTGTTTGGTTAGTACAGTAGTTAGTATACTTGTCTACAGGTTTGTAATTATAACGAGAGTAATTGTTACATGTGTAGTGTTACACATATGTCCGAAGCATAGAATTAGGTGTTCAAAGGGACACCTTTGTGGTGAGTTGCTCTAGTTTCAAATAAAGCTTCAGAATTTTTTAAGGTCTATATATGTAAGAATTCAAAGAAATAGCAAATGTTTATAAAATCTGTTTAACTCATTCACCCCTGAAGACACATTTGAACTCTACCAGTTCATGATCAGAGGTTGGGAAAGTTCGTTATGAAGTATCGGGGATATATGAGTTAAACGTTGGGTGGGATTAATGACCCGACATCAGGGTCTTATATATATATATATATATACAATGTATATAGCAGTCACAGACAATGCTGTTGATGTACTATATATATTACAGTCCTATTTTTCTCTATGAAGTAAATGTCATTCATACTCTCCCCGACATGTGTTTTTTGTACTTCATGCCTTATGGTCAGGGGAGGGCAATATTCTTGATGAACCGAGAAATTATCTATAAATTCATGATGTGCTGTCTGTAGAACACCTCCAAACGAAGTGAAAAAAAGTTTCAACAAAGAGAGAAAAAACGTTCCTGTTGCCAATTATCACGGACAACAAAAGACCGAGGCTTGTGGTGCGGACTTGTGATAAGACAATGATGAATTGCCCAGTCTTTCTGATGATAGAAAATGTAATAGGTTTGAACTACCTCGTATAGACGATGAACGTCTGTTGGTAGTCTAGAAACTTCAAGTTTATCTTTAAGCCCATGTAGAAGTAGATAATCGACATGTTTATCGGTGAGTAATGAAATGTAAGGGCACTCCGTTAGTTCTGTGTGATACAGGTACATGAACAGGTGGGTGGGGGATCCCACATATTGATCCGTTGACATTTACTTTAAGTTTAGAATTTGTAACCTGCATCCTGAATTAATCTGAAATGGATTGATTTTTTAAATTAAGAAAAAAATTAATCATGGCCTTAACTATACACAAAAGTAATATATTTACTCCAAAGAAAAGTAACATATTTATATATATATATTTAGGAGTAAAAAATGATTAAGAAAAAGATGAACATGCATTTACTTATGTATATGCTGCATCAATATTTCACGATTTGTAGAATTCAAAGGTGGTTATATATTAAAACTTACAATTTCCAGGAAATGTAAAAGTCCCTAACGCATTATTCCAAAGTCAATGAATTTGAAATAGACTGTTTTCTACACAATGTCACTTGCCCTCCACCACTAGGTCATGGGTTCAAAACCTATGTGGCAATGCATGGGGTAAGTGCTAAGTACTAGCGGCGGGTCAGTGGGTTGTCTTATTGAACATTCAACTCTGGTTTTCCTTCACCATCAAAACCTGGCTCGACCACAGCTGTTACAAGGACGAAAAGTACAAACCAACCCCAACCAAACCTAGCTACAACACCTAGAAAAAGTCCCTGATTTATGTATTATATGTAATCTGATGATTACCAGATCTTGCTGATTGACAGTCTGGGAATTGTGTTCTGTTGTTAAGGAGGTGGACCACCATATCGGGCAGTCAACCTATCATTAAAGTGTACATGTACTAGAGCTACGTTACTCTTACATCGGTACAAAGGACTTATCTCAATTCAGCCTGCGTTGACAAGTTTTGTTGTTCACATTATCACCTGCATGTCAAACTTTAAAATGCAAATTGATGTGCAGGATAAAATTTCTGTCTGTGCATGATTTCTTGGAATTAATTTTTTTTTTAATTTTAAGATAAAATACACTCATGCATGTCTCGTACAGTATCTGAAAATACCCGAAATCTCCTGTCACTTTTAGCCGGATAATCCAAAAGTGAATTATAGTCGTTTAGTCACTTTGCTATGTCGAGATGTCCAGGCAGAAGCATCAAATGTTTGGGATTCCAAGCAATCTTCATGCATGATACATGATAGTTAGATTGTAACAAGACCCCAGCAACTGAAACTTTATATTTTATTTTATCAAGATGCAAACACTGGTACATTACACTCATTTACAGCATGCATATATATGATGGGACAAATATTGACCAATGGGTTATTACAAAACATAAATTTTAAAATTATTTGACATGAAATTTTGTCTTACTTAGTTTGTCCTTGTTTCCTCTGTGTTTTTAATTTCCTAAACAAACTATTGATGAGAAACACCTGTCGTTGTAGGGGACACAGTATATATGGAACATGTTTACACTTTTGCACATTGTAAAAGTGCATGCTGACATTTTCATTAAAACAAATATTCGCATTTCGCCGAAGTTTCACAGACATTTCCTTTCTGAAAATTTTTCTATTTAAAAGCACTGCTTCTGAAAAAGTCTGTCTGCTTTCCAGGAATGCTTTCAAATGAAAAGACTTGACCAGTAAATAATGTTCATTAAGCTTAGGCCTGGTATGAAAAAAAAAATCTTCAAATATAATTTTCTGGATGGTGTTTACTATCAATACAAATTTGTAATTAATAGAAACAGAAAAATAATTTACACTAATATAAATCTGCTACAAACAGCAAATTTTGAAGCTGGAAGTTGTAAGTAAAAACACTTGAAATGTGTGGTAGGTTACGATCACTGGGAGAGAAGTTTTGCAAAGATTGCTGAAGTAACGAACAGTGTGCATCTTGTGTTGAGTTTGCTGGCTAATCCGTGGCATTTATCTTCTATACTGAACACAGCCCATCTCCCTGAGGCTCCGACTATAAATAGAAGTACTTAACATGCATAAAATATCACCAAGATCACATTTCTGCCAATAATCATGGCGAGGTAGCTATTTCCGGGGACATATTAGCGCAGTGCTCTGTATATGTACATTAGAGTGTAAAGTTTCATATGGTTGAGCTCTATATATATATCTGTTCATGTGTATTGATATGTACCTGCAAAATGCTATTGCATTATAGTCATAAATTTGGCTTTTGTCATGCATACATGGCTTGTATAGCCGGCAGCTAATTATAAAATCCTATCAGAAACTCTTACCAATGCAATTTCTTGGTAAGAAATTAATATTCAGCTAAAAAGCTGCATTGTAGTACATGTGATCTAAATATTTTTACCCAGGTATGGAAAATATTGGTTAAATTTAGATTGCAAGCTTGCTGTTTCCACTATTAGATATAGGTAACACTTCTTAGTTTTCAAAAAGTGTTAAAAATACAAAGTTTAAGACCTGAGCCTCAGGGAAATCCTGTAGTATCGAAGCTGTGGGTCTTTTCAGCAGTTTTTAGTCAATATCAAAAGTATCAGGGACCATTTTATGTGAAATTACTAGAAAATTGGAGCATGGAGGGGTCAATATCTAGTTTTGAAGGGTCAATGGCCCCAGATGACTCCCTCCAGGATTATCCATGGAGCCAAGTAAAAAAAAACAAAATCAAAAGAGTACGTAGACATTTAAAAACTTGGATTTGTAGGGAAGGTGATCTTTTTTTTTTACATCATGATAGAGATCTTTAGAGCTAATATTTGATACGTGTATATATACAGTCTCAAAGATATTGATACCCTAGACAGCTGTGTGTCATTTGTTGGTGTGGATAACATATTATACAATGTGGGTCAAAATGTATGGTTTATCAAAAAAAAATTGTTTACAAAAAAAATCAAGAACTTTTATGTAAATGTTTTAAAATTCACTTTCGTTGTGTTAATAAAACATGCACATCATTGGAAATAGTCACATCATTGGAAATAGTCAAATACAACTTGATGTTGAATATTTCTTCATTGATACCTTCTGTCATTGCAGGTCAGTAACGGACCCACGAGATGGAAAGAGGGTGGCCCTGAAGAAAATGCCTTGCGTCTTCCAGAACCTGGTGTCCTGCAAACGGGTTTACAGGGAACTGAAAATGCTCTGTCACTTCAAACACGACAACGTAAGTTTCCAAGTCTCAACATTTTTCACATCGTTCTTTATTTTGTCTATCAAGACAACATTTTTGCCATTATCTGAATTCAGAATTATAGAAAATATGATTTTAGGGGTATACAATTTCATATATTGATCAAGCACAAACCAGAAAGGCAAATTTTGCAAAATTGTATTAGATGAAGCTATTCATTAACCCATTCACCCCTGAAGACACATTTTAATTTCTCCAATTAAAAGGTTGTAAAAGTTCATTGTGAAATTTCAGGGGTGAATGATTAAATAGGAAATAATGAAAATGTTTTCTTGCCCAAAAATGATAAATACAAGCCCTGCATGTAAGCTGGTGCAATTACACAACCTTGCTTGCATCTATAATATTTTACTTTTTTTACAATTTCGATTTGCTTATTGGAAGAATGAAGGGTGGGTTGGAGGGTTGGTTTTGTTTTTATTAATGTGCCCTAACATCAGTGTGTATGTCCATTATATCATGGCAATGAATTGTTAATTCATATAAATGTGATGTTGATTTTCTTGCATGAGGAAACACATTGGCAGTAACAGTTACACATGATACACAATATTACAGCTGTGTAGCATTCTTCAGGCTAAACCAAACTAAATGGTTTGTTTTAGGGCCCAGATTCCTATAAACAAAGTTAATACAAAAGTTTATCTAGTAAACTTTGTAACTTAATTCACCAAAAACCTGCAACACACCATTATACTTGTTTGGCCTGATAAAAATTTCCATTAGAGTCCTTAATAGTGACACAAGTATCAAATGATTTTATTTGATGTGTGTATCGCATATTTATTAGGAATTTTCTCATTGGTAACCGTAACAGTTGTCACTGATGTGCGACTCATTCTAAGAGTTAGAATTACATCAATAATTCATCCATTGTAGCAATATATGCTGTGCAATATTCTTCTCCCCACAAATGATATCGAATCGAAGTTAAAAAAAATCAATTTGTTGTGTATTCATACGTCCCTCTGGCAGTCTATAAGTTGATGAATAAAGAGAGTCTCTATTGAATTATTCAACCAACATGTATTCGCCATCATAAAAATTGATTTTGAATGGGGTTTGAAACGAGTGATGTCTTTTTATGCGTATGGCAGAGGTAGAAAACTTAAAAGGTCATGTTTGACTTGCTGGTACATGACCTTAAAATGTACTGATCTCGGAATGGCATTAAGTAAACTTTTGTACCATGTTAGGTAACATTTGTTTCTTACAAAATACCTTGAATAAATATTCACAAATTGCAGAAAATAAACAAATCAGGAATCCTGTTCGATTCACAAAACACAAGTCCATATCAAAATAAAAGGGGGAAAAAATGCCTGAAGGGTCGGAACAAAAAACTGTTGAAAATGGAAAACAGATTTTGCTTTTCATTTGGTCTCATAAAAGAAACTGCCAGACACATTACAAGTCAGTTTTTTCATTTCAGAGAAGAAAATGTGATTAGATACATAGAGACAAAATATATTATGTGAGCTATGGTCGTAAAAACAGGGTGGATATTTAGCTTGAGTAGACTGGCTTGGTCCCCTGGGTCATCGAGTCTTCGGAGTTGACCTGGGTGACCTATACAGATGGTATATAAATCCTGTTTGGTAAATAAGTTGGTGTAGCCTTATTGCTATGTCGATAGTCCAGACCAAGAATGTGAAAAAATCTGATGTTTTGTTGTTTATTATGTAGTAAGAAAAACATTTCATTTGTCTCTAAAACATATATACAGTATGTATCAAATACTTGTTAGACAAAACAGGTTTGTTTCTGATAAGTTTTAAAAAGTAAAAGCATTCCTTATTGATTCATTGAATTTTAATGTTTATATGCATGAAGAATTTGCCCAGTAGGGAACACTGCTGTGTACTGATCAATTGAAATTTCAGACCGTCAATCTCTGTCGCGATTGTAGTGCTCACAAAGGGACACCCAGTGCTGTCCATATAAGGCAGTGCTGGGTGAGTCCCCAGGTAGACCGGGGCGTGTCCTGTTATCTAGGTATTTATACACAGTGTATACAGAGTAGTCACTCTAATTTTATTGTTCAGCAGACTTTAAGCTGTATCAGTATATAAACATAGTGTGTGTGTACATATTTTGATATGGCCTTTTAATTGTTGGTTAAAAAAGCTTCAAAGAAAATCTACATGTATGTATATATGTCTTAATGAATCAGGATGTCAAACAAAACTGTTTGCCCTATTATTGTCTTTAAACCCCCCACCCTTTTTCACTTCCTCCCCTCAAATGATCATGACCTAGAGATAGACTTTCATGATTTACCTGTGACAAGGTGCCATAAGGTCCTCGGTTGTAGTTGTAATTACATATGTATACAAGGCACTAAGACCCCTCCTCCCACCCCACTACCAACTCTGCTACCCAGGTGTGTCAGTGTGATAGTTACACCTGAGAACCTTCCTCAGGTATTTGATACACCTGTACAGATGTCCCCCTCCCACCCTCCTACAAGTGTAGTCTCCTGGAGACCACTAGCTGGTTTACCTATGTGTTGTGTACAGGTGTCAGGTGTGATAACGATGCTATGTCCATACCTGTCTGTAGACTTGACGCACTCCCTTAAAGGGTACAGATCTCTGCCATCAAAGGGTTTGACCTTTAAACTCTGCAGTTAACAAGCTAGGGCTTAGTGTCATGTTCCCCCCCCCCTTCTTAATCTACCAATGTTTATAATTAATAGACACAGATGTATTCAGCGTATCTTGTCCCCTGGGGTGCCAAATTAACACTAAACAAGAAACATGCTAATTGTATGTGGAATTTCACTTACTAATTAGTGCTTGTCAAAGTTTACCCCAGACAAGTTTTCCAGGTAACATTCCTGATCTAGTTGTGAGGGCAAGGATCCGTATAATGTGCTCTTGTACTTGAAATAGGTGCTATATTTTTGGTAAATATAATATTACATTTTAAATATAAATTTTATTGTGCTTTTAATTTGTAAGTTTATCAACTTATTTGGCAGATGATTTTATTATTCGCTTGAAAAACTTTTAACAGCCTACATGATGATTATTTACTTATCACCAACACCATTCTAGTTTCCAAGTCTGTTCCAAACTCTGACTTGATAAGTTGGTTGTATATTTAATCTGCTGCAAGTATCTTGTGTACTTAGTACATGTATATTGATGAAATCCACTCCCTTTCCTTCGATCCCTTTAAACTTCTATAAAATTTCTACCTCATCTTCAATCAAAGCTTTCTTCCAGACCAGAATTATTTTTCAGCATGACCACAGGCCGGGTTAGAAATTTTGTTAAAATCTTGGGCTGGCTTGACACCTAAATACATGAGTATATGTTTTTTGGGTTTGTTTGATACTGGGTATCAGGTCTAGGTAGATCCACCCCAGGAATGTCGGCTATGCTAGGAATGCGTCGTGAATCACCTCTCCACCCTACAAGCCTCTAGGTCACTGACTAGAGGGGGAATTAAACAGTGGGTTGACAAGCTTTAGCATAACTTTCCCTTTTAGGTTGTTCACTTGAAATCACGCTCCAACGCATCTATTGATGTTAAACACATCAAATCCAGGAGTACAGTTTTATGATTTTTAACAAACAGTCCATTGCAATGTTGAATGGATTTGAAAAAATGCTTTAAACATTAGCTTAGCAATAACATTGTTAGTTTTGTTTTAAATTTTCCTGTAGCTTGTATTGTTAGTAATAGGATTTCTGTTAAAAAATGCAAAATATAAAACACTTCTGCCTTATCCATCTTTGGAAAAATTTCGTGAGAAAATAACATTCAGAAATTCATAACAAAATAACCTGTCATAAAATTTCCTGTATATGATTGTTTTCCCTCAAGTCAAATTGTGTGAGAAGTTCAGAATCAATGAATTAAATGTTTAAAACCAACATTGATGGAGAAGACTTGTGTTGCTTGCATTGAGTTTGTGAGAGCTATGGAGAAGTGGGAATGCCAGTGTAGGCTGTGTGGCTGCTGTGTGAGCCAGCCTTCAGTGTACTGTCTATTGATTTTAGGGGAAATCCACCCATATACTAAATATCCAGGCCAGCTATACAGCTGCTGTATCAAATGTCAGCATTGAAGTATGGTTAGCTTGAGCTGGCAGTAATTGATTGGCAATAGAACACCCAGTCGTCTGGTTAGCTTGAGTTCCTAGTACCACAAGCTACAGATCTTACAAATTATCTCGTAGAAGTGACACTAGAGGAGGTGGCAAAACCTCTTGTTGCAAAGATTTAGTGAATTCTTGGAATTTTTAAAATCATAATATAAAGTTTTGTATTTAAGCTGTAAAGAAACTTGACTTAGAAGTTATAATCTGTGAGTGAAATGTTGATTGATTGATAATACACTACTCTGAAATACTATAGTTGGGTAAAGTGATTCACTTACACATGTAGAAATATAGATATGTTGTCTTGAATTACAGGGCTACTGTCCTCCTACCTTACCAAGAAATAGAATATGGCTGAAGGGTTTCAATATACACTGAATTTGAAAATAGGACTTAAATCATGAGAAATTGAAAAAAATGTGTAATATTATTTATAATAATAATAATAAACTTCATTTATTGAGGATGAATAAAAACCTGTTTAGCAAAGCTAATCTTCCACAGGGTCCTCTGTTAGTAAAAGGGTTTGTTAAAATCATGATATAATAGTAAACAAATGAACATTCAAATTATTATCACAGTAAGCATAGGCATAAAAGTAGTTTATCTTATTAAATTACTATAATGAGACTAAATATATATATACAATTAAAGGGAATTTATTGGATGACTGGACATGTAACAAATTATTCTGGTTATCTGTGTTCACATGTCCGACTTCTCTGTTTCAGGTATTATCAGCTCTCGACATCTTACAGCCTCCAAACATCGACTTTTTCCAAGAAGTGTATCCTTTTTTTGAGAAAAAAAATCAAGGCCATTATATTATACGGGTCCAGTACATGGCTTTGTCTAGGTAGAGTATAAAATTACTAAAGCTTTGATACAAGTTTACCTGAGCTTGTTTGAGATATCTAGCTAAAGGTGTTGCTACACTGTTACAGACAGGGTACTTTACCTTGCGGTTCATGTCTAACTCGCTACATGTACATCGCTGTACTCAGACAGGACAATAAGGATGTGTGGAGAGGTTAACATGCCCACACTTGTCAATAAGGAAGTGTGTCGGTTGGTATTGGTCGTGACAGTTTGTATATTGGGTATTTTCCCTGTGAGTCGACTAGTTCAATAAGGAAGTGTGTCGGTTGGTATTGGTGGTGACAGTTTGTATATTGGGTATTTCTCCGTGAGCGGCCTAGCTCAAAGGCTGTTCTTATCGCTCACCTCGCTCAATCTTTTAGACATGAAATATGTATTTTTCCTCTTATTTTTCTTGCAAAACAATGGTGCTGACTTTAATATTTGAAATATGACCCTATTTCCTTTAATTTCTAATTTATCAACACTTTACCCAAAATTTATTACCACAAGGCATCTTTTGAAAAAATGAAGTAAAGACTAAGTATTATAAAATTATTGACCAGGACTTGGAGGGAGAGTGGGTCTATTGAATTTTAATTCCTCTCGAAAAGGGGGAACTTATTGAATGCGGTCCAACATACATGCAACAAGCAGATTGAGAAATCAGCTGTCCATATTCTATCTGTTGATTATTGCTTCAAATTGACAATGTGTTGTATATACAGTACCGGTACATGTATGGTATAGACCAACATCATCAGTCGTAGCACATGCTGCTGCTGTTAGGTATATTTCGGACCAACACTTTTTTCCCCAAAGTTTCACATAAGTTACATCCAGAGTTCGTGTTTAACCTGTCTCTAGAAGCATATAGAATATTTTAAAGAATCCACTTATTATGAATAATTCAGTAATTCCATTTAAGCTACATGCAAAATAATCCTATTAATGACACACATGCAGTATTTAGAATTTAGTAAATTATTGTAGTGATTTCAGGAATATTTTGTTGTTTTCAATATCAACTGTCAACAACTATTGAAGATATGTCTTCAGAATCCCAAACTGAATTTCACGAGTTCAGTTATATCCAAAATGTAAAGTTCAAAATATTTGCAATACTGTATAATGTTTTAACTTATATATCTATCCTTTCTCTAACTCTTCACTCCCTTCTCTGGTTTTCTCTGTCTTTTTTGTCAGTCTGTCTTTTATTTCCAGTAAACATGCTTTCTTTCCTGTCTATGTGGTCTGACTCCCGACCTGGGACATGGTACTAGCTATAAGGTACTGATAAAGCTGTGCTGGTAGTAAAACCGTGGCATGTTATTGTGTAAGTACTAAGTTGAGCTGGTAGTACAGGTTGTATAGGTTGAGAGACAGAGTACTGTTGTAAGCAGGGCTGGTTTACATTCAGCTAACACTGTCTAGACTGTACATGTGTACTGGGCTGACCTTCACCAGTACCTGGTGTCCCTACAGATGCCTTCTACATGCTGACTGTAGGTTTCTCTGATGTACAAACATTAGCCCCCCCACCCCCTCCTCCCAACGCAACGCCAGGTTAAACGAGATAAAGAAAATGTCCTCTGTTCACTACAGTGAGTTTAGGCAGGTATATGGCCATTGAACACACTTTATAAAGAACACAACAATTTTATATGTATCATGGAATATATCAGCAGGCTTTATTAGCACATTAGCATCTCCGATTACTATTATCATTCCTGATTCACTCGTCACACCAGCTGTTATTTGGTGATAATATTTTACTGTAATCTTGACACTGTCTCTGTTACATGATTAACCTAAGTTTGACATCTAAAATTCTACATCTATAAATAGAATGACATTTTCATAAGTACATGTACTGTAAGAGTAACATGAAACGTGTCAGAATGCCCAGTCAGATCCCTCAATGTTTGTCCTATACATTAAGGACAGGTTCAACGTGTCAGAATGCCCAGTCAGATCCCTCAATGTTTGTCCTATACATTAAGGACAGGTTCAACGTGTCAGAATGCCCAGTCAGATC
>JAULCA010344123.1:0-12412 GCA_032360845.1 Crassadoma gigantea
TTTCCCCGACATAAAGACACTCTACTATACTTTTTTAGTTTTATAAATATTATAAATAAATAAACTTGATGCTCAGAGAACAGACAGTCGCCTCATATGTAAGAGGCGATCTACGTGTCATCCGTGCAAGATAAAATGTAATGCATTGATCAAGTCATGTTCCAGGCAAATTTAGGACCGATAGAACTTTAGTGAGTTATGGTACTGCCTGTCATATTAGATTCAGTGATACCTACATTGCCAAAATGTATTTAAAATGTAAGCCAGTAAAATGGGCACACGTTTCTTAAGGCTTCCACAATTCACTCCATTTATTCATGACCCGGAACGAGTTCATGCAGCTGGTCACCTTGTCACCTTCATTTGACATATCAAACCCAAGTGGTTAATGTTTGTGAGAAAGTATGTAACTTAAAGCTGATAAAAACGACTTCGTAACCTCAACCTGCATACTTCAGTACTGTACTGGTGATAACCAACTGTCTGTCACTTAAACGGGATGCAGGTCGATTTAAAATTGTAATAGTTGAATCCCACACCATACACTTGTGTCTTGTTATGAAGGTTACACATACTTCCTACTAACAAAATGACGCTGTGGCCTGTCGTCCGCCTTATCTTAAACAAATAATACAGATTTTTTACATATGCTTAACTTTACATGAAGGTCCTATGTAATCAGCTATGTTTGCTCATACAATCCCTTGGTTTTTCTTTACATAAGGTACTTAATGATTTGTATAGTACTTCTACCGTATTCATAAGATAAATGCCGTTGAGCAAAGGCTGGCTGGATTGTTTTGTTTTGTTTTTGTTTTGTTTGTAGCTTATCAAGTATGAAATGAACAAGTTTTCAAATATTAAAGAAAGTAATACCTCTTGATTTGCTCTTTTTGTTTGTTTGTCTGTCAATTTTTGCCTTGAAGGTTTTTGGTTTTCAACCTTAAATTTGAAAACGTTGTAAATATCGTTGATGTTGGTAGATTTCCCTCCCTTGGATCGTTTAGACGCTGTTCAGTCGAGTTTGGTCCTATTTAAACATATACTTTATATATATTAATATATGTATACATAGTATACTTTCTATGTAAGCCATACAATTCAACATATATCCTGTATTCATTGTATTTGAATACTTCGTTTACCTACTCTTACACTCAATACACGTTTTTTGAATATTTACACATGTTGTGATTAATTTACCGTACAGTCCATGATGTCCGGGATGTTGTTTAATTAACTTATTATTGATTTACCCTACTGTCCAGGATGTCTGGGATGCTGTTTCACTAACTTTTAATTAATTTCCCCTTCAGTCCATGATGTCCGGGATGTTGTTTGATTAACTTATTATTGATTTACCGTACAGTCCATGATGTCCGGGATGTTGTTTAATTAACTTATTATTGATTTAACCTACAGTCCAGGATGTCCGAGATGTAGTTTCACTAACTTTGAATTGATTTACCCTACAGTCTAGGATTTCCGGGATGTTGTTTCACTAGCTTTTTATTAATTTACCCTACAGTCCAAGATGTCCGGGATGCTGTTTCACTAGCATTTTGGTGTGTCCTCTCGTCCTCGACCGTTTTGTCACTGTAACATGGCTTTTAAGCCTGTTTGGTCAGTTTTCATCATTAATCGTTGTGATTGTATCATGTCATGATCACCACAGTAATTACGAGTCGGAAGACTAAGCTCGAGTCCCAGTCTTACTAATCCACTACCTCATCTCTCGTTCTTTGTGTCACCATCACATTGGTGTCGTCCGACACACTGTATCCTTACACTCAACTACAGGCCAGATCAGTGATTTGAACAACGGCAGGAACACTTCCTTATCAATAAACGAGGATATCCTTTCGATAATGCCAATAAGTCACACTTCCTGCTGTAGATGAGTGTTGAATTTCATGCTAATATCAAATGTTACCTCTTGTGTTTTTTTCGTCCTTTTTTTTCCTTTCGATTATTTTAGAGCCGCCACACGGGGATTTCCATATTATTTACTTGTTTTATAGAATTTTATTGAATTCCTACAATTTGGATACTGTTTTTTTCTGTTAGTGACTTGACATTTGATTTAAGCTGCCGTTGAATCTTAGTTGAGCCTTTGTATCCAGCACTACTTCTGGGTCTGCGAAAACCACCCTAACTGTCACTGTCCTTAAAACCAAACGGGCATTGTTGTCATAAAAATACAAGTAGTGATCAAACATTCTTCCCTTTCTCACTGAACTTAACATATTGTGCAATCACACAGATTATTTAAGTTATGATTCGCTCTATCTGATATCCAGGAAAAGAAGGAGTCCAGTCATGTATTTTAATCAAACAAACTGCACATCATAACAATCAAGAAGCTGAATGTCCAGACTTTCAACAGAACCGAGACAAAAGGAGGATAACATTGGTGTTTATCCTAGGACTAAACCTCGGATGAGAGATTGCATTTGTGTAAGTTGACATTTACCTAAGAAATATTGTTTATTACGGAAAACTGACTACGAAAAAATGCAGAAATAAACCTAATATAAAATGCTGAGATAAATACTTTTAAAAACCAATCCATATTCAGTGATCTTTACACTTATTTCAAGTCCTTTTCGATACGATTTTAATCAGCGTAAGGGGTGCAACTCTTATTTTCTAGATCGTTTTACCTAAGATTATCAAATTTGCTATTTTTTGGAATTTCAGATGACCGTTTGAGAAAAAATAGCTGTTGTTCAGTTTTGAAACTGAAACTTTGCTTCTAATTCAATAGCGACAACTATGGGAACCATCGTATCATGTGTGATTTGCAGTGTAATTTCATTATATCATTTCTACCCAGACGTGTTTATTTCGTTATTGTAATTACATTCCATATGACTTCCAAAACAGACGTTTAAATTTCATCTGAGAAGTTGTTACTATGCGGTTGGCATTCCACTACAAACTCAAATACAAGAAAAGCTGTTCTTTTTATATATATTTGGTTGCGTTTTTACATTTGCAGATAAAAAGCAATATTTCATTAAAACTGAAGTTTCTGATACTTGCAAAATTTGAAGTATGACATTACCAAACAAAACAAAACACAACAACACTTGTCATTTTAATGTTTTATTGCAAAATCTATAAAAAGCTACAAACGGGTCTTTGCATTACATAATTGGAATACACTTTCTTATGTATTTCTGTTATTTTCTTGTACTTCACCGGTCAGTTTATGATTTATTTTCGTTTTCTAAGCAGAAAAACAAAAAATTATTCAATACACCCCAAAATGTTATGACAATAATTTTAATCAAATTATTCATAACAAAATTTACGTAATAGAAAATCTTTCTCTCGAATGATCTGTTTCGCAATCATTCAGTTCTTTATTAAGAATTGTGTGTATGTCAGCTGATGCATTTAAAGTCACAATTACAGCATGTTTGAAAAATACATAAATCATACAATGTTTACAATGTAAATCATAGATAATACTATATTCGCAATGAAATACACGGATTCTAAAATATTCACAATGAAATACACGGATTATACAATATTTACAATAAAATACAGTGTATGTTAATAACGCTAGCTATAAGCTTTGAGTATACTTAGCAATAATACATTTCGGAAAAAATGAGTCCTCATGGACAAGTCAGTAATGCATACAAGCTTAAAACAACAAACATATACGTATATATATATATTGTTATATGTCAATACATTGTCATTGCATAAAGTTGATCTATTTTGTGAATAACAAACATATGTTCAAAAGGTGTCTTTACTTCGTCCAATCTGTTCACACTTGTTCGAAATCGTTTTCTATGCATTAAAAATTACTATTAGTTGGTTCGTCCACAATGCCAGAATAATGCATAAGTCACTTAATAAGAACAGGTGAACAAAGAATTCTATCAAATATCACATCAAAATGAACGTGAGCCAAATGCAAACTAATCATTGAATAAAACTAAAGGAACTAAAATAAAAAGTGAACTCTAAAATGTCTGAAAATGTCGTCTTGAACTGCTTATTGTCTAAACTTTTATTCCATATATATTATTATGATGTCGCCAATAAATAGCATGATTGATGACGTCAAGCTTACACATAATCTAGTGTTTTGTTAGTGGTGACATCCATCTTGTAACTATGTAAACATCCAAAGATATACTTGAAAGCGTTAAAGATTTTCAGCTGTCAAGATTCCTTAGTTTTTTTCACTTTTTGTAAATGTACAGAGAATTAAACACAAATAAACCATACATTAATGTTAATTATTCAGTCATGATCATGGTTGATCTCGTAATCTATAAAAATGGAGTTGTTTTCTTCTCTAGAAGTTCATCATCTGCTGAGGGTTCTACACAATTTTGCATGGTATCTCCATTTTCTTTTGATTCATCCATAGTATATTCCTTTTCAGTGAAGCATTGTAGTATATCAAATTTCTTGGAGACTGTCCCACTTCTAAAAAGTCTGTCAGTCAGGTAAGACACTCCTATGATCATAGCAAATGAGATGCACATGGCCATAGTCTTGAAGGGAAACATTTGACCATGTTTTTCGTCGTAGTATGGATACTTGATGAGGGGAGGTATGAACAAGTAGGGTTCTCCTCCAGTAAATCGTAGGAGCATAGCTATGAGGAATCCAGCCAGGCTCCCATAGGAGTTTGCAAAGCTCAGCCAAAGGACACAGATAAGCTGAGGGAACTGGACGACAAACATAAGATCCCCACATAATATGAAGAGTCCGTATACAGTCCCAACTGTCAGAGCTATGATGGCACCTAGCGCTCCTACCACCACGATGGCCAATCGCAGCACCCATACAATCTCTCTTTGTGATGCCTGAAAGAAACATAGCTTGAAAAATAAGCACAAGAAAAAAAAAAGTCGGGAAGCACATATTTGATTATTCAGTAATTCGATACAGAACAGAAAACAAAGTAATCATTTACTGCAATTTATATCACTAAAGTCACATCGGTGGTAAAAAGGTGAGACAAGAAATCTTTGTCTGATGTGTTTCAACGAAAAAAGGAAAAGCGCTAAGCAAACTCCTTCACAACTTTTTGGTGGCAAAAGAATTCTTATATTCATGTTTCATGCTAACCGTGTCAGAGCAGATTTTAGTTACAAGGTTACGGTCGTTCTCGGGGAATGATGGCAAACCACATGACAAACACCATCTAATTAAAATCACCAGAAAAACAAAGTAAAGAACCACCAATTAAAAATGGTGAACAATAACACTTAATAAAATAAGAAAATCAGTGACTTTTATTTGCTGAACGATCTTACACACATTCTCTCTCAATATTTACAGGCAATTGAGCCAAGGTAAGAAAGTTAGAGAATGTGCTGATTGCTGATGTTTATAATGTGATATCATACAGTAATCGAAATAGCGTACGTTAGGTCTAAAAATATTCTTGTATATGTTGCTGGCGAAGATTGTTCCACTAGCGAGAACGCATGAGTCGGCAGAAGACATAACAGCGGCAGACACAGCGCCAATTCCAACGATGGATACAGCTTGAGGACATGTGTACTGTAATACCATCGGCAGTATGTTTGTCCATTCATCAAAGGTCAAAGGAAGGCTGCCTTCATAGGCTGTGGCATTCCAGTCTGCAATTAGAACAGAACAGATGACATGAACACACAGTTAAAGATGAAGAACCTGTACAGGTAAATGTCATCTGAATTGACTGCTTTTTATTATTCTGCATGAATTTAACATTAAAAATGACTGAAACATATTGTTACAATTGGTCTTCTTTGCAAAAACGTATTATTACTAAATATAGAATTACAATACAAATATGTATAAAACGTTGGCATGTTTCCAATGTGAAATGTATTATTAATAATTTGTAATAAATTATATTTAAATTCTTGTATAAAGTAGTAAAAGATCCTTGGGACTACGCAATTATTCTTCAAAAAATAATCGTGAAGGCCATACTAAAATTGGAGGGACTATCATCTTGTTAATGAAATATTGAAAAACATGCACATATATTTTTTTATATCAATTTTCTATAATGTTTGATGTACAATGAACATAATAAATGTAAGATGGAAAAAATGAAAAATCCGACTCCTAAAAACAAAATTTGCTCCATAACTAAGAGTTACAGATGAACGAAGCATATACATTATACAATCAAATATTGAAATTATGCATGAATCTGAAATCGAAGCAGATTTTTCACATACAGTGTTATATCTAAGTAAATATGGATACCATCAAGTACATGCCATTATCATGATAATGATTAAAAAAATGGCTTGAGATAAAAAGATCCGAAACAAAATAGTACACTTTTATGATTTTTCAAAGGTATGTAGCTTTAAGAATAAGTTGAAGAAAGGCAACTATTTCTTACAAGAATTTTTGATAAATATATATTATCAAACAATAGAAATGTACTTAAGCGTTTGATATTACACGAGATTGCCGTACATGTTAATTTGTATAGCTATATCATAAAGCTACACGATCATGTCAAAATGACATTACACGACTGTACAATTACTCATTATTTAACACTTAATGAAAACCCCTACCAGTAAGATGACGACACCTATGGGTATATATATATAAATTCTTAGATAAATAAAGCAGGAAAGTGAATATATAATTATACAAATTTGTTGCATCATTAAACAAAATTGTATTGAGTTTCGATTGTGTATACAAACTCCAGATAAGAAATACCGGAAGTGACGTCTGGTATCCGTTAGGCGATGGTGAGGCCACACGGTTGATATCCGGGTGGGCATGGAGCATCACGGTGCTCACACTCCTCTAGATAAAAAAGCTTTAGAAAACATAGTCATATATTTTCTTAGAACAGGAGAAAATCAACGTTGGTGAATAATATATATGCAAAATTCAGTTTGTAAAATTCGTTATTGCTGAACAATAATAGTATAGTTATTATTATAATGAATCTTTGGAAACATTTTTTATTTACCAAAATAACTTTTAAGGCGGTATCAGGGCAAACGTAATGAAAGTTAAGTAGCAGTTTGACAAGAGGATGCTAGAAATATGTAGATAACTATCTATTTGTGTTTTTATTCAAACACCCATACAAGAGGACGAAATTAATCCTAAATTTAATTATTTTATTATTTTTCCTGATATTTATTTCCTTGTCTTTTTATTAACTCTATTTATTTATTTAATCTTTTATTGTAATTTTTGTCTTAATTCTTATTCAATTACACACATTCTTGATTAACTTTATTTATTCAAAAATATAGTTCCAAGTGATTTTCTCCTGTGGTGAATTAAAAAAATGTTTATAAGTTATTTAATGGTGCTTTACTTTCAGAGCAGGAATAATTTTAACGAAGTGCTGTTATACCGGCATACCCGGAGTGCTACACTGCTGTATCAGGGAAATGTGACATAAATTCACACTCCCAAAGAAATGTAGAGAGATGCATGCACATAAAAAAAGAAATTAATGAACATGTATAGTTGGTGATGGAGGAATGAAATAGGAGTAAAACACTTTTATTATGATACAAAGCAGTAAAAAATAACTAAATCTGTTTGTTTCCTTTGAAAAACCTATAGATTCTTTTGGGATACATGCATCAGGCAGCCTTGGCACTTTGGAACAGAAAGTCCGTAAAAAGGATATAAAACAGTACATGTGTGAGTTATATTTTAGATCATTGCTTGAAACCAATATCGCGGGTATTCATTCCATAAATAAACGGTCCTTCCGCTTTGATAAAATAACTTGCTAGTGCTCTTGCTGGAAATATATGATTTTGAAGGCTATTTTATTACTTTCTACTAATTTAGTATTTTGACTTAAAAGTTTTTTATTTTCATCTTTTAAAATCACAATATTGTTACATGTACTATAACACATGTGCAGCGATGCCCTTTCCATTGTGGTATAGCTGTTGATGTATCCAAGCGGTTGCTAGAGGGGAATAGTCTTCCAATAATGACAACAAGGTTTAAAGTTAGAAAATGAAGTCCTGAAGATATACAAAGTACCAAAATGCTGTTCATACTGGATCTAGAAACCTACATGAGAGTTAACCTTCATAACAAAGGTAGCAACCTGAAACATTTAATTCAGCTATTTAACAAAACAAAAAATTGTTATACATTTGATGAAGTAATATACAAAAACACTGTGTAGGACAGACAGCGTCTATAAATAGTGATTAGACGCATAGAATCATTATTGTATTCGTTATTCGTTGTAGTGCGTGTCAGGACTTATTTTTATAAGTGCACGAAGTGAATAAAGAATTTCGTGAACAGAGATAAAGTTTGATGGTTTTATGAATAATTCAAAATGATGAACTATCATATAGTTCTTATCGAGAGTTATTTTGCTCAAGATTGATTCCCGCATCTTTGCCGTAGTTTTATGTTCACGGAACCACAACATTTATAAAAGAGTGACTCTCAGAAAAATACTCATAAACTAATTCAGGGTTATTCATTTTAACTTATGAGTAGACCGCCCTATTTATTTATGTTTTGTAAATAACAGTATGTCATGTGTTCATTACGATCAAGTCAGCTTTTAAATGTGTACAAACATACTGTATGACCTGTCGCGTTGACCTTTAAATGAATATTTTTATCGGAAGATAGCGTTTTGTTATCAGCTATGCCTACCTGTTTACATGTTGAGAACATTGCACGTCCTTGACCTTCAATTGGGTTAAACGTACAAACACACGCCACGCATATAATCATTTTACATTAGGAACAGCCCATTACTTTACAAAATGTTTTCAGTTGAGTGTTTTAAGATGCTCTGGTTCTGACAATCTGTTTAGTATTGTTTTACTTGTCAATAAATGAGCAATTTAGGTTACAGACAACTTGGTGTTTTGCCATTCTATATGGTCCATCAATTAAATATTACCGGCAAAATATCCGGCAGCATAAACAAAATTACGTTCAAGAAACGAACATTTTTTTGGCGAATCGCCGAAAACATTTACTTTACAACCGCTGATAACTTTGACATATTTGAGAACCCCCAAGCCGTTACTAGAAACGAGTTCGACAAAGGTGCAGTCAGACCAAAATATTAAGATTTAAAGCTGTTCGAAAGGTGCAACAACTTTCAGATCGGCTACACCCCGTCCTAGGAGCTGAAGTTCATTTCCTTGTCACAGAAAATTAGGAACAAAGCTAAAATGCAACCCCCTCCCTCCAAAGAAAACCCTCAAACAAACAAACAAACAAACATACAAAACAAAACATCTCAAAGAAAAGCACACGACAGAACACATGTTGAGAAATACGTACAAAAATTCCTACTACAGAAGAAGGATTTTAAAGAATTTACTATGTTTCCCTTATTGGGCCCCGCTCCTCAGGCCCTTGGGGCCACACCCACGGTTTATACAAAATTGGTTCCCTTTCATCCAAGAATGATCCACACCAAATATGGAACAATCCTTTCATTCCTACATAAGGAGAATGATTTTAAAGAATTTGCCCTATTTCCCCTTTTGGGCCCCGCCCCTCAGCCCAAAGTGGAGGGGGACAGACCCCAAAAAAGTTTTTTCCCTTCACCCAAGGATGCTTTTGACCAAATGTAGTCAAAATCCGGTTAGTTGCTCATGACTAGTAGTGATTTTGGGAAAAGTTGACGACAGACGGCCGACCGACGCCGCGCCATGGCATAAGCTCACCGGTGAAAAGAGCCTTAATTTAATATTGTCGAGACACGTTTTTTACTTTTAAGAGTTACATGGTAAATATCGCCTCCCAATGTTGACGCTACCCAAATTCAAAAATAATAAGGGAGGCAATGACATAATGGTTTTTTTTCTCACATTGAGCGTTGGCACAAAAACAACCTGGTTCTCTTATAGAAACCTTGAAGGGACAATTTAGTGAAGTTTGTTGTTTATAACCTTGTAAAAAAACTCTTCATTATTATATAGTTTGATAATCCCTATGGACAATTCATGACGAGAAATTGACAAGAGATAATGTTTTCCTGACGTTTTAATCAGTAATGGGGAAACTTAACTGTACAGACGTACGTTTTAGCGGCAGCTGTCGGAAAATTTTTAGCTAACAAATATGTCTTTTTAGCCGAGGAGAGGATGTAACTTCGCGCTTAAAATTAAAAATTAAATTTTGTGATTTTTGATTGGGATATATTGTGTAAAATCAAGAATGAGTTATGTGTGAACTCAGATTCGTAACTAACACTGTGTTGTCGGTCGACAGCGTAGTGATGTACATGTTTACGTCTGACTAAAAGACCCGGATATTGCGCTATTTCGGTCGTAGCTATTTTAATCACCGGCTTTCCCGAAAGATGAAACTGACCACACAGGACGTTGGCTTCAGGTCATGTCATTATGAACTATGTAAAGTTTCGTTAGGACATTTATATTTTCAGTATCGACATTAGTTTCAGGTAATCAAAAAAAAACTTACTTCACTAAACTGTCCCTTTAAACTTAAAAGAACGGAACTGGAAAACATGGAACAAGAAATAAAATAGAGTAAACAAACTCATAAATTAAGCCTTTCTTAAATGATGTTCGAAATCAAAACATTGGAACCAAAACATTTCTGGGATATTTGAAGTGGAATCAACAAGTTGAAAATGATAGAATTTTCATATAGCCATGTATTAAGATGTCTGTGTGAACATACTAAAAAATACTCAATTAAGTGCTTTTCATATGAAATGAAGTGAAAGTTTAAGAGTGCTAGTTTGGATGAAAGTGTTTTGAAAGCAAGAAAAACGTGTAGTCTCTAACAGCTTTTATACTCCTCAAACGTACGAGGTTCAGAGAATGCATGTCTACTTGAAAAGGCTGCATGAAAATGAGCAAAAGATTTCTTGGGCAAAGGAAAATATCACCAATTTTATTATATATGGTGAAGCATATAGAAATAATAGTTCAAAATTTATATTAAGTAAGAATAAAAACTTATTTATAATTCTGTTTTGAACGAAACAAGTTATCTTGATCAAAATATTCACTGCACCTTACGGAGAGGTCGAGTTCTCAGTACAAACAGTTTGAGATAACATTGACTGTGTCTTTATTTTGTAAACATTTATATGCACCACATGAAAATTAAAATATTTACTGCACGATCGATCCGGAGATGTGACATTTCATAAATAAAACTAGTTCATGGCCTCTTTTTTAGTTATGATTGGGTGCATCAGGAAACGTGTACAGTGTAATAACAATCACTGAACTCGTGAAGCTAAATGCACATTATCCAGAGGAAGTGTGTAATATGTATTTAAAGGTAAGTTTTGGTTGGAAGATTATCTGTTCAGATTAAATCAGAAAGGTGCAGCAAACATATAAGTTTATAACCCGTATAGTAAACATCTTGCGGATATAAGAAGATAAGAAGAACTTAGATCCAGATCAAACCATGTTTTTCAATAGTTGTTATCACCAAAATTTATTTAAGATAGGAGTTAAGTAAATACCGTCATATTCAATCATGAAAAAAAAAATAATAATAATATTTGTATGAAGATCAGGTTATTTATCAAAAAGAAGTATATTTTTATGAACAATGTTTCGTTGTTAAAAGTGAAAGTGGTTCTGTGACTTTTCTTTACTCTCTTTGGAATACAGTTACAAATAAGTCTACCTCTCAAGCTATTAGGTATAGATGTGACCTGTCAATTTACCCTTGAGTTGTGAGTAACTTTTTAAACCTTAACATATTGATATCTGGAAGAACTGAGTACTTATATGTATTCTTGATAATACGACCAGCATTCATTATTCATATTATTAAATCTTGGATATAAAAAGGTGTCGGTTTTTCTTGGATATAGATATAGGTTGGCCTTAAATCATGGATATATAATTAAAAGTTAGTTTTAAACCATGGATATGAGAGATACGGTGGTTTATAAATATCGGATATAAAGATAAGTTTGTTTTGAACTCTTGAATATAGATATAACTCGATTCTGAAATCAGGGATATTGCAATAAGCTGACATTACCTGTTGCAGCTCCCGCGACGCCAAGAATCCCCGGAGGAATAGCCAATAAAAGAGCTATCCCAGCCCCTACTACAGTGGAAATTTGAGCAAGTGCGGGGGATTTGCATGCCAGTATGCGTTGGTACCAAGCCTGAAAATGAAAAGTGTTTTGTAAATGAGCATCATGTACAGGCTATCTTAAAAAAAGATAAATGTCAATGTAAAATTTTACACGATACATACCGACGTGTTATCAAATTCAAAAGACAACACAAATGTTTACTGATATTTCGTTTGTAGGATTATGTACATGGTTCTAATAGTTTGTCGACGGTTTGGAAAAAAAGGTATACATATTGGTGTTGTTCTTAGATGATGATGCTGTTGGTGGTAGAACGGTTATCAGAGTAAGAGACGTCGGCATCCTACT
>JAULCA010344234.1:0-12410 GCA_032360845.1 Crassadoma gigantea
GGCTGTGCCCCCCCCCCCCCCCCAACTCCAATGAAAATGATTAATTGTTTATTTTAAGCATAGGAGTCCTACATACACACATATACAAACACAAGTTCAGTGGTCTTAAACACTGGTAGACACAGCCCTGAGTGTCATCCATGTTGACAGCACTGTCAAAAACAGCTCTGAACTTCGTAGCTTGCTGATCTTGACCACACTGTAGCCTCCCCTGTTGAAGGGGGCTGCTGCCAATTTAGGACACCCATATAGGGGACAATATACTGTTCTGTGATTGGTCAATTCTCATTCCCACTAATTACCATAACTTCATTAACATAAATAACCAAACTGCCCATGACTGAATAGGGAAACGTCTTGAGTTGAATATACTAAACTAAACAGCTTATATTATTATAACAGCTAATATATTAAACAAAAGAGGAGCAGACTACATCGTTGTATATAAACCATAATTTAATATATTGAATATCAAATTATCATGATAAAGTGATTTTTAAATTACAGTAAAACACAGATAAGTCGAAGTCGACGGGACCAAGTAAAATATTCGACTTATCCGGTGGTTCGACTTACTGTGTTTCTATGGATGGAAATGTGAAACGACACATACATGGCCCAAACTCATCAGTTGTCTACCGTATGCATGTCTTATAATTGCATCATGTAATTAAGAAATAAATGAAAACACATTTTGATTTTTAATGAAACAACAAGATATTTGCACAAAATACTGAACAAAACATCATGTTATGAACACATGTTATTGCCTCACACACATGAATATACATGCACACTCATACACGTAGTTTAGCGAAATTTACAGATAAAATAAAATAAATATTGTACTCACATTTATATCCCAAAAAATTAATAAGAATTTTCAAGACTATTAAAAAAAATCAATAAATACTGACTTAGGAACGTGTAAATATATCACACAACGAATACACATCGACCGCACTGTGTTTTATCAGCGACATGTTACTGCCACGAGGTTTTGCAAAAATTCAGTCAGTGAATTAAATTCACAAAGTAAGGAAACATAATTCAGGATAAACTTATGATTTATGATACGAAAATATATATATTTTTAATCTGGTTTTATAGACGTAGTAGTTATCGCTTACTTTTTCCTTCTGATAAAAATTTTGCAGTCGTGTGCATAAAAATAAACAAAGCAATGAAGATTGTAAGCTTTACAAAATGTTTTATTCGAAGTTTGGTACTGTATTTCTTTATTGAAAGATAAAAACCTTCACCTGTGCACCTGTATAAACAAAGGGATTAATTATCGATTGATAGCCATAAACTACCAATAGGGTCTGTTAACACGGAAACGGCTGACCGGTCACAATCTGTCAATCGGACCGGGGCCAGAATTTTTTTACCCGAGACAACATGACGACTGGATGTTCGATACAAAAAAGGAAATTTTGTTATGATTTAGAAGGGACGGACAACAAAATATATTCGATACAACCGTGTTCGAAACATCCGTGTTAAATTTACTAAAATAAAGAAGACAAAAAATCAGGACCGAACAAAACATTCGACTCATCCGATGTATTTGATTCAAGCGTGCTCGACACAAGTGAGTTTTACTGTATTTGGAACCTATCAAATAATTTGTATGGGTGGTAACAAATTTGATCAAAAGGAATAATATTCAGACAACTCATTTAAGAATCGAAGTACACAAGAACTAAGGACATCAAACAGGTAAATCTAAATCAAATGTTGGAATAGTTCATTATGAAATTTCAGGGGTGAATGAGTTAAGGGAGCAACTCTTATGGGAATATGTATAACCAAAAATATTTGTACACTTTCAGAAGGTTCTTAAAGACAAGAAATGTGGAGCAATTGTTGCATTTGCTTATATTTAGTTTCCGAAGTTTGTCATAACCTTGATAGCCATATTTATCTCTTCTGAGTAGTGTCACTTAATAACATACACACTTTAATCCTTATTAATATCAAATTAACCAGTTGTTCTCTAATTTTTTTTAATTTATTCAACTAACTCATTCACCCCTGATATTTCATAATGAACTATTCCAACCTTTCAATTTGAAGGGTTCAAATGTGTTGCCAGGTGTGAATGAGTTAAGGGGTTTTATGCACCTCCATTTCTTTTTTGACAGTAGTTTAGACCAATTTGGATTTCTAACTTTTTGGCCCCTTAATTAGGAATCACCAATTAGTCCTAGAAGGACAAAACAGCTGTATGCATGGTAGATAGTTGTTAATTTTTGGCATATTTTTTGTAAATTTTACAGGTGCAATCACCTGAGTGTTCAATGTCTTATGTTTGTCTGGTCAAATGCATCTGTTGACCCCTGACCTCTGTATCCTATCAAAAGTCTAGTACTTGTGTTTATTGGAACACCTACATTCTGTGCGTAAATTCCTATCATCTTTCCTCAAAGGCACTTCATACATAATTCTTATTGAAACTGAACAAAATTATTAAGCAAGCAGAAATTGAAAAATTTCACAGAAAACAAAAGATAACTAACAGTTGTTTTTAGTTGGCCTTTTTAATTTTCCCACAAAATAATTTAGAAGAATGAAGTTTCTTGACTCAAATAGCTGCTATCTGATCATCTTACATAATTACCACAAGTTTGATTTAATTTGCCTAGTCTATTTAGTCTTTTCTTTATGAATTCAAGAAAGGGAACTGATTTCAAAGTAAGACAATACAAATAGCTCCAATCTGGTTTTCCTATCACAATATAGATTTAATTTGCTTGGCCTTATCATTCCTTTTTTGTAATTATATTTTTTAGTTTTTAAAACTGATTTTATCAAGGTAACCTATGATGAATCAGATAGCTTCATGTACCTTTTTGCTGTAATTTACCTACAGTTATTCATTACCTTAAATACCAAATGTTTAAATTAAAATCATTACAATGTCTTTTAAATCACTGCTCTTACATTTAGCTTAAGGATGAAGCGTTTAAGTTCACAGCACCAAGACACATTAGTTTACCTGTTTAACCATGGTTGGTTCGTTCGAAGTCCGATGGTGTCGTATTTGTGACGGACGGGCAAAGTGCAGGTGATGATTGTCTAAATACGAGTGGTGCGGGTCTCGGAACTCAATCTGAGCCGATAGTCGGCGTGGATGGTTCTCCAAAACAAATTGTGTAGATGCTCTCGTAAAGATATTGGCCATACCTCACAAAACATTTCAAATGGTAGGAGCGAAAAGCATAGGTACACACTCCGTCAAATCAATAGCGCAGATATTGTGATGCACGTCAAATTAATGCCGGCTCCTCACCGCAACTGATTTGATTAATCGTTGTTTAACCCGTGAATATAAACAATTACCATTCCCAGTAGTGGCATGTGACACAATTTAGTTCTGCGAGACTGTCGAATGCGACATTAGTATATATATATACACACGTATCCAGAACAGTGGAATAGGCTCCAATCCTGAACAGTGTCTTTTCTGCGAACTCCCAAATACAAATATCACAGCTGTTTATTCAACACAAAATACAATATCTTCATTCAGCAAAGCTGTATAGTCTGTCTTCAATTTTTTTTTTAACATTTTTTTTTTCAAAACACAGGTGAAACATATGAATATTACAAGCCAAGCATTGGTAGAATTGTCTGCTTGTTTGCAGATAAAAAAATACACAGCTTAAATCCTTGCAAACCTGTTACTTCCTACAGCTCAAACATTCCCAATATCACAAAAAAAAAGTGACGATCAGAGTGTCACAAAAGAACATATAAAGCGATTATAAATAGCTATCGTATTCAAATCTCAGTGTTCAACCAGCTGTCACTTTGTTCTATCAGAGAGAGAGAGAAAAAAACATTTCTAAACAAAACAACTGTGATATTCTCTGAGTAACACAGCCCTAAATGGTTTCTTTTTTTAGCGATGCTCCAATCAAGCACCTAATTACCTTGTGAACAAGGCAGAGGACAGAGAAAACCTATGTTGTCCTGTGTTCACTAATCACACTTGCCGATCGATGACTCGCACAGGTTGAGGCAGTGACTGATGGACAGCCACCGAGCTCTCCAGTCTGACGCTGGAGGAGGAGGAGGAGGATAGGGAGGGGGGAAAATCAATGTCACAGCCATACATGTTTATTATTTTGTTGTATATTAACGAACTATCATCACAAAAGAATGGCATTATCTTGAGACTAACTGTGACCGGTGACCTCCAGACATGGACTCAGCGCAAGATTTCTCCAGATATGGCAGGTCATTCTGCTATATATATACTAGTGCCAAACAGAATATTTGGTCTGGAAATTTTCCAGTTTCCACATGATACTCTCTGAGTTAAAATGAACAATTTACTAGCAAAATTTTATTTGTATGTAAAACAAAATGTTCACTGGTTAATAATCTTATTTTATTATCAAGAGTAAAAAGAAAAAATCTCCATATTTGAAATAAATGGGTGTTCCTCTATAAATTTCTATAGACCTCTGACATCCAAGGCTTTAAGCTTTTATGTCTGGGCTAGTTTAAATATTTACTACAGAAATAGTATGATATATATCAGGCTGGCAAAATATACTTCTGAGTAAAAGTTCTAGCTCTCGTAAATGAAATAGTACACACCCGAAATAGATTATGGTCTAAATTGAAAGGTAACGTTTTGATGGTAAATATATTTTGTATGAAAAACTGACATGTTACATAACAAATCTAGTCACTCAAAGTCACATGATATAGATGATATGCCCCAAAACAAGCTGTTTCAAAGGATAAGGTCAGAGGTCAAAGCATAGGCAATTACTCACTTTTTATACTCGACACTACGCCATTCCAAGATGTACTTGTATATATCAAATCTGGTGACTTAAGGTGAAATATTATAAAAGATATGTCCCAGGCAATTTTTTCAAAGATTAAGGTCAAAGGTGAAACCATAGGTCAGAGTGATCTTTTTTTGTACTTGACCCTCCACCATTCCAAGATTTTCTTGCATGCCAAATCTAGTTACTCACAGTGAAATAATATAGACGAATTCGCCAAACAAGCCTTTTTCAAGGGATAAGGTCAAAGGTCAAAGCATAGGCTAGACAATATGTGATTTTCATATACATTACAACAATAAGGACTCTCATTATATGTTATATGGACCCTGAGTGATACAGATGACACTGACTTTCACCAGTCAATATATCTTTCTTAGGTTCATATAACCACATATTCACCTCAACAGAAGTCCAAAACTGATTAATAAGACATGTCCATATCAAAAGTTTAATCTGTGTATTTGAATGGGGGAAATTTCAATCAAATTTTAGATAAATTGGATAAAATAGTTTGAAAGAAATACCATATAATGGCCTCAATCGATTCCTAAATGGTGAATACTTTGGTTTGTTTGTGTTTCAAGGATGCAAGGATTAGTAAAGCCAGAGTTCCCGTAGAAAACCCACCAACTTACAGCTACTGCCTGGCAACGGCTCCATGTAGGTCTTGAACCCATGACCCAGTAGTGGATGGCTAGTGGTAGCAGAATGTCAGACGCCTTAACCACTTGGCCAATACTGCCCCTAAATGGTGGATACTTGTATGGGTATATAGCTCAATAAACAAGAGATCCCAGAGGAATCTTGGCGCCCACCATTTTACCATCTTCATTGGTTCTTTGTCAGTTCATTCTTTTCGCTTCTTTTCTTATCAGTTTGATCAGTTTATCTGTCTACCATCTTATTCAATCTTTTTACAAACCACAAAAGTTAACATAGACAACTCAGGACCATGGGTAACTTACAGAGTAAATGTGAGAAAATCATCTCCAGTAAATTCTCAGTAAATGCGATAACAAACTTAAGCTGTAACAAGATGGCCAACCTATATGATTTGATATGTATAACAAAGAACAAGATGAACCCTATGTGAAATTTGAGAAAGATCACTCCAATACTTTTTGAGTAATAGGGCTGATAAAAACATTTACTCCCAAATTCAATATGACTACCTGCCAGCCTTCTTGCTTTTCCAATCATCTGAAAAATTTGAAATACAGAACTAGGAACCATGGGGAACCCATATGTGTAATTTGAGAAAGACCCCTCCTGAACATTCTGAGTAATAACGATAACAAAGTTTCATGCTCAAATTCAAGATGGATGTCTATTGGCAATCTTGGTTTTCCTTTCTGCCCCAAAATTTAAAATGCGTAACTAGGGACCATGGGGAGCTTTCATGTAAAGTTTGAGAAAGACCCCTGCAAAACATTCTAGTGCTAACAAACTTTAACTTTCAAATTAAAGATGGCTGTCTATTGGCCATTTTGGTTTTATGATATGCATATTATAACTAGGGATCATGGGGAACCTTCATGTGCAAATTGAGAAGCATCCCTCCCGTATTTTCTGAGAACAAGAATTGTTTAAGGAGGGACAATAATGGCAGACGGACAACGGACCATGGATGCAGGGTGATTTGATTAGCCAATCCATCTGATGATGGGCTAAAAAATGTTTTTATTTTGTGTAATACGTCTAACTGATCTTGATAAGCAACTGTGCGTCAATGCTCAAGAATTCTCTTGATTAGAGAGAAAACCAATAACGCTGTCTTCATTTTGATTTGGACTTTGCACATATTGCACATCTCAAATTTAGAATTAGAATATTCAATACTGTTTTATCAGCGATGGAAAATCTCTGCAGTGCAGTGCCAGTCTGTGGCGTGTCAGTTCTGACAATGTTGGAATACCTTTAAGTATTTGTAATGAATATTTTCCATTTGTTTCCATGACAACAGCTTGGAGATCACAGTTCATTGGGTATTGTTCAGTATCGTAAAGGAAGACACGTCCCATACTTGACTTTTTGTCCTATCGTACAATTAAACCGCATTGGATACAAAAGATTTTGAATTTTAAACTCTTGATAATGTTACGTTGAATACAATTATAAAGATAACATTTGGGACCTTGAACTTGAGTTTCTAAATATAGTTTTAAGTTTGGTTTGTTTGTGTTTTACATCCTATTAACAGCTATAGTCAATTACAGACTTCCCAGGTTTTGGTGGTGAAGGAAAGATGGTGATTCTCGGATAGTTCCGACCTGCGGCCAGTACCTGGTGACTGCCGAACATAGGCCACGAACCCACTGGCAGAGGGCTAGTGGTAGAAAAATGTCAGACGCCTTAACCACTTGGCCACTGCACCCCCTCTAAATATAGTACACAGAGGTCAACTTGGGTATCTTTAATTTGAGATAAAGCAAACAAAGTACAATATCTCTACAGGAATCAGTGGATGAGACATGCTATGAAAACCTGAAGTTTGGGTTCTTGAGATAATCAAAGGTCAGAAGTCAAAAAGAGGTGCAGTGTTACAGTTTTGGTATGCAACAAAGTGTTGCTAAGAAACTTTGACAGAAGTTAAAACAAATACCCGGTACAAGTAAAAACATATGTTTCGCTTTTAACAGAGTTAGACAATAACTTTTTTGGCTTGGTAGTCCACAGGGCTAGTTGAATAGATTATTTACTGGTCCTTTGTCAATGTAACTAGTCAAAGATTTCCTATTAAGAAAATATCGTGATCTCAGCACAAAACTTGAAAAGACATTCACTTAAGGGGTCAAAATAATTAATGCCATAAAAATATGATGAAGTTGTGGAAAATTTTGACAATTATCTTGCAATTTACCTTATTTTAAGCTTTTCTCTTCTTATCCACTTCGTCCTTAGTGGGACATATGGTTGCAATGAGGCCCCTCCACTTACTGCAGTCTTGGGAATGAGCTCTTGCTGCACCCCATGAAAGTCCCATCTCCTTCAGCTCTACCATCACTGTTCTCCGGCAGGTGGTTTTTGGCCAGCTTCCCCTCTTTCGTTTCCCCACAGGGGTCCATCTTAAAGCTACTCTTGGAATACTCTCACTGGGCATCCTGAAGACGTGACCGAGCTATCTCAATCTTCTCATCTTAATTTCTAGTGACAAGGACTTGCTTTCTTCCTCCCATGTAGGTCCTGGTTTGAGATATTATTTGGCCAGTAGACGTTACAGATCCTTCTAAGGCAGCTGTTGTGGAAGGCATCAATTTTGTGCATGTCCTTCTGTACTACCCTCCAACACTCTACGTTCTTCAAATCCTCGCCATCGGCGGTGGTTGATGGGTCAGCCGGCGTATTAATGAACATCACTTCTGTCTTCTTGGAGTTAATACGTAAGCCTGTTTTGTTGGCATAGTTTGAAAGTCTGTTGGTCTTTGTCTGGAGGTGGTTTCTTGTTAATGAAATGACTGCTAGGTCGTCTGCATAGTCAAGGTCTTCAGGGTATGAAAACATGTTCCACTGGATGCCACGTGGAAGGTCAGATGTTGTTTGACGCATTTTATCAGGCAATATGTATATTTGAAGGGGGCCGCAGTGGCCAAGTGGTTAAGGCGTCTGACATTCTGCTACCAATAGCCCTTCACTGCTGTGTCGCGGGTTTGAGACCTTCGTGGGGCAGTTGCCAGGTGCTGGCCGTCGGTGGGTGGTTTTTCTCCGGGAACTCCAACTTTCCTCCACCACCAAAACCTGGCACGTCCTTAAATGACCATAGCTGTTAATAGGATGTAAAACAAAAACAAACCAAACCAAAAATGTATATTTGACAGGGAAGATGTTCCCGAAAGTTTGCATTGAGCGATGGAGGTAAACTGCAAGTTTCTTCGCTATATCTTTAATAGGTTAAAAAGTAATTGACAGGAAAAGTGCTACAGAAAGGTAAGCACTCATTTGACCTTTGACTTTGAGGTTAAGGTCATATGTGGGTGATTCAGGTTAATTGTAAGTTTCATCAGGATGGCTTTAACTCATTCACTCTTAAAGATACATTTCAACTCTTCCAATTCAAAGGCTGAAAAAGTAAATTACGAAAATTCTGGAGTGAATGAGATAATGGTTTTAAAGTTAAAACCCTGACATGAAACTATTAGAAAAAAAAATAAAGAAATAAGAACCATGGCCAGTGCTCCCTTTATTCCAAAAGGAGATATTTTTTTCAAAGCTTGGGTTTCCAAACAAGAAACTCTGGCAAGATGATTCAGAAAGTTTAGAAAGCAGAAATACCAAAAATATTAAGAAAATTTTGAGGAAAGAAAAAGAGAAAAACTACTGAAAACCAAACAAACCATGAAAAAGATAAACCAAGCATTCTGAAGGAAAAAAAGCTCTTACACTCTTTTTAAAAGAAAGAGAGAAAAAAGGAGAAACTATGTAAATACATGAAGGATATATACCAGAAGAAATTTGAGGAAGATAAATAATCAATATATAAGGCCTTAAAACTAAGGACTATAGGCTACATCAGAATTTCTTCATACCAGGTGACAGATATAGCCTTGTTTCAATAATTCACTACCTAGCCACTGTGGTCATAATCAGGTTCCCTTGACTAACACATACGTCTCAATGAGGTTTGAACATCTCCAGGCTTTCACCCAGACTCAAACTCTACTACAAATCAAACAGTTTTTGTAGTGTCATATGTGGCCAATGTCATATCTCACAGTAAAATGAATTAAATAAGATTTAGTGTTGTGATTATTTGCTAACAGAAAATAATTTTCAGTTTTCCTCATTATTTAACCTTGCCAGATAAGTTCCAGTCTCTAATATTGATTTTCATTACCATTATCCCAGTAAATGACTTCCAATGAGTTTATTTATTAATGGACGCATTTTTTAGGATCACTGAGGCCTTTTATGATCAGTAGACCTGTTTCAAAATATAGAGCTACACTTTTAGGCACATTGTGTTTTTTGTACTTTAATTTTTGATGTAATATAATAACAAAATAGCCATTTATTACTCAACAAATGTTTATCTTCAATTACAGATGATAATAAACAACAAAAAATCTCAAATGATACAAATCCATTCGCTGTTAATTATAGATACTGTGATAACCGAAGTAATGGTGACCTTTACTTTGTTAGGATCAACATCTCACCCATAAAAGTTTGACAAAAACCCTTACAGAAATGATGTTGGTGAAGTGATGAAAAATATTTTCTATTATTAGTAACTAGGACCTTGACCTGACACCTTGAAATAAAATCCTGATTTGAGGTATTCTTGAACATGACCAATGTATAGATTTTGCTTAAGATCCCATCAGTAATGATGCCATTATAGAAATGACAAATATTTATGTACATATGAACAATCAAACAAACAGAATGCTATATTCCCTCCACAAACAAATAGGATGCTATATTCCCTTACAAACAAATAGGATGCTATATTCCCTCCACAAACAAATAAGATGCTATATTCCCTCACAAACAAATATAATGCTATATTCCCTCTACAAATATATAGAATGCTATATTCCCTCCACAAACAAACAGAATGTTTTATTCCCTCCACAAACAAACAGAATGTTATATTCCCTCCACAAACAAACAGAATGCTACATTCCCTCCACAAACAAACAGAATGCTATATTCCCTCCACAAACAAACAGAATGTTATATTCCCTCCACAAACAAATAGGATGCTATATTCCTTCCACAAACAAACAGAATGTTATATTCCCTCCACAAACAAACAGAATGATATATTCCCTCCACAAACAAACAGAATGTTATATTCCCTCCACAAACAAATAGGATGCTATATTCCTTCCTCAAACAAATAGTAAGGGGATTATAATTAATAGCTACTTTTCTGATATTCATAATGGAAGGTGATATTCATTATCAGAACATTTAATTCCTTCAGGACTTCCAGACTTGGACTTATTCAGGTGATCTTAATTCTGGACCAGATAACACATGTAGATGGAAACATTCCTTTTTAGGACATGCCTTAACAATGAAGTTTCCATTACCGATCATTTTCGCCTCACATATACATGTACAGCAGTCGCATCTGATGATCACACACAATGAATGGCAGCTTGTCTTATCCGACACACTAAGTAGCACAACATACTTGTAACATTAACCTGTCTTATCTGACATCCTGTGGTACACAACACATTTTTCTGATTAACCTGTCTTATCTGACACCGTGGTACAAAACATGTAAGTCAGATTAACCTGTCTTATCTGACAACCTGTGGTATACAACATATCTGTCAAATTAGCCTGTCTTGTCTGATACCCTGTGATTTACAACACATTGATCAGATTAGACAGGAATATACAACCTGTATTTAGCATTGTATGAAATGGTAGGCTATGCATAATTATGTTGGATTAGTCAGTTATGTTGGTTTTTTTGTTTTTGTTTTTTGTTTTTTTGTGGGTGGATGGGGGGGGGGTTAAGTTGTGTTTAAGCTCCTACTAAGGAATTCTAGGGTAACAACACTTTAAAAGAGGTCAAGAGACATAAAATTTACTTCAGTCTTGATCACTTATCAAATGGTAGCTAATCTAGTATCATGAAACAAGAAAAATATCAAAACTTGACACTGGTAATGTATTTCATTCTTGAAAAACCAAATATTTAAAGATTTTAAAACTATTTAAACTTCTAAAAGTCTTGGCGTGAAAGTTTACATGTTAAAGGACATTTTAAATTGCTTATGAAAGTATATAAGTTATCATAAATGATTGAAATGGAGTTCTTACACAGACAGATTAATATGTTAATGTATTTTGTCATCTGATTTTGATGACAATAAGCTATATAGACACTATCACAACTTTCATAAGGCCCCAGATTTCTTGTACATATCCCAGACAGTGAGCTTTTCATAATAAATGGCACGTCACACTTCAGTTATTATCACACAACCATTTTAAGTGAGGCCAGCTACTGTAAATTTATTCTCGTAACAGCTGGATACCAGCAGATATAATTATACACACACAAATTTTAAGTGTTTGCTATGCAAGTAGATAAAGATCAAGTTTGTAGGCAAGCCGGCTAGAACATTTACTATCTCCTAAACTGACACATGCTTCATAAACAAGACACAACACCACTGTAGAAAACACTTTATCATTTTTTTTGCAGAAAATTTTACACGAATACCTTACAAGTTTTGCACCAAAATCAGTACAGAGAAAAACAGTAATGCAAGGGAGACAACCTCAAAAATTGTAAAGAAAAAAGTAAATTTTTCCTCTTCCATTGGTTTTTTTCTCTCTCGCTAATTTGTGATAGGGCCTGGTTTTTTGTCTCATTTAGGGAAAAACAATTCCAATCGGGAGGAAATTTTCAGGAGTAAACTGCCGATTTTGGAAGTAAGGCATGATTATTCAATAGTCTCAATTTGAAATGAAGCCCATTATCGGTCTGAAAAAGTTCCCAGAAAAAAAATTCTGTCTGTAACGTTCATAATCAAAAAATATTTAGATTCAAAACAGAAGTTAAGGACTTCCCACCCTTCGTAATACACATGTTTTTCTTGTCGTATTTTCGTGTCGTCATTTCCGTATTGCGTA
>JAULCA010344345.1:0-43864 GCA_032360845.1 Crassadoma gigantea
TGAACTTCAAATATTCAAGTTATTAGCTAAAATGTTTGGTAATAACATATAGTAAATGATTTAGTTGTGTGAGTCCTATAATAGGCTATGCTAGTTTGCGTATGATACGCAAGTTTGTGGTTTTCCCCGACCTGGTAAGTGTCAAACACCAAGAGGATGTATAATATTTCAGTTCAACATGTCACAAGATCTTAAAACGTTAGACGTACTGGTATCTTTATAACTTTTTTAAATATATGTAAGTATCACGCTTATTGGGTCTGGGAATATGCTACTATAGAATGTAAGATCAGTGTAATATTGTTATCATGAAGACTTGGAGAGTAACGTTAACGTTAGACTCCCTTATTACAAAGCATGTTTCGTTTGTCATCGTTGCGTGACAATTAAAACAAAGCATATTTTTCAAGTTGGCTTTACAAAGAGTTGTTAAAACACCTACTGAATCAAGGACATCATTCAAAGCTTTGATTTCAGCTTCAATATCAGTTTTCCTTTTCATCAAACTATTCATATTTTCCATGGAGGCCGCCATCTTTAATAATGATATAATATCAGAACTAGAGCTGGACACAGAAATACGGATTCATGCTCGACACAATCGCGTAAAGCTAACATTTAAATAAGAAGATGATGAAAACAGCCTGAAATTAAAGAAACTGTTTAGTAACAGTTAAATAAGTAATGTTGGCGACATGTTTACATATTTAATTTTCTTACATAAAAGAAGGTGTTACGAGAGTTCACTTTCTTAAACTTGGAAGCAAAAAATAATTAGATAAGCAAACATGTTTGTGATGGGTCGGAGTGCGGTTGCTTGTATTGCACAACACTTTATTTAATGTCATATTTTTAAAGAAAATTAGGTAAACATATGCTTTAAAGAAGATAAACAGTGGCGAGCATCAGTGAAATCCCTGTCGTGAGCCCCATTTTGTGCAAAAGCAGCAAAAGTTAGGCAAATAAGAAGAACCAATGTTCCTACAGTTCGGCAATCAACCGAACAAAAGCTAAGTACACAAAATTCTCCCCCTCTTGAAATAAGAATGTAGTGTTACATTTTAAGCAAAAAGTTGTACAATTACATCTTTAATTGCATTCACAAAACATCACAACGCGTGACAAAAATTTAGGACATGATCTTCAACTTGTTGATGGTGGTAATTAATAAGTAGAAGTAGAAGTACATTATGTTTATTTTGCAAGCTTGACTTTCATTAAAGATAGCTTTTATGTGTTACTGAAGATAAAAAAATAATTCTTAAACAAGCGTATATGTATCGGGAAAAAAATATAGCTTTTCCAACTGACATCATGATATCTTTAACATAACGGGAAAAAAAGTTATAGAAATTGAGGAAAATGGTGCAAATACATGATATTTTTAAAGAAAAACCTCAGGCTGGGGAGGGTTTCATAAAGCCAAAAATACCCCTCTGGATCCGCCACTGTACATGTACACTAAACGCACGAAGCATACAGTACTGTACACAATACAAAAATGATACTTTACGATACATACACAATGCATACACCAAACATACATTTAATTGCACGTTATACTCTCAATAGTTACACGATACTTGTACATTACACATACACGTTGAAAACACATTATATACACGGGCATATAGTTACACGTTATGTACACGACAGATAAACGTGCATACACGATCGATACAGGTAAATAACTTAACACACACAATTTATACATAAAGTACAGGATACAAACAAAACCAAGGTATGCATGATGCAAACATTTCGATTCAAATGCAAGTTACATGCATGGTACATATAATTAATCAAAGATACACTATACATACAAAAACATACATTATACGCTATACATACAAAAAACATACACTTTACATATAGAACATACGCTATACATACAAAAACATACACTTTACATATAGAACATACGCTATACATACAAAAACATACACTTTACATACAAAAACATACATTTTACATACAAAAAACATACAAAACCATAAACCATACATACAAAAAATTACATTATACATACAAAAACACACTTTACATACAAAATCATACACTATACATACAAAAATCAGCAAACACGACATATAAAACATTACACTCGCGTTACATAAAATGAAACGGATGCAAAGAACATTAGATCGAAAACGAACAGGTCATATCAACTGATTTGTGTCATAAATAAACCGAAGCTTGTAACATGTTTTGTTAGTTTCCCCATATTTAATTCCCATTTTGATAGATACCGTTATAATGAGAATAAAAATCCTTATAAGTAACGTAGTGGTTTTATACCTATTGAACTCGGTGTTTGAGGCCAACACCACGTGTGTAGGACTTGTAAACATGCCGAGACATTTCTTAGTGATTGCTTAGTATTTTGTTTAACGAGAGGCGTTAACGTAACAGAGAACCAACACATCTAGCAGAATAACGTCGCTCTGGCGTGGGAAACATTTATGTATGGAGAGCTAACAGGGGAGCACGTATCTTCTGAAGCAGCCAGAAGTTTATGGTTACATTTGCGAATTTAAGCTCAGAAATATTCTAAAAGTCTATGATCAGATTAGTTTTTGAATACTTGCGATTCATTATTTTTGTAATTCATCATTTTAGACGATTTCAATGAAAATAAATATTTGTTTAATCGTTATGTACTTTAAAATAAATGATAGATTAAATTTCAATCGGAACGGATTGTAAAATATTTACGTTGTAGGTATAGCCTTACCCCGAACACATAAGATAGTGCTGCCATATCTCTAATTATAATCAATTTGTTCCGTAGTATCATCACTAACCGTATACTAAGGCGTGTGGTGTTGTATAACTGCTAAATATAAGGATATTCATGTATAAGCATTTTTTGATGATGGCAATAATTTGGGTTTTTAATGCAAATAGTTAGAGTCACAATCAACTGAATCTGATCATCGGAAACCAGACCAAGATAGTGAATATGGCAGACTACACTATATCTGAAGATTTACATTTAGGGAAAAGGTTTTATTTTTGGATTTAACGTAAAACAGTAGTTTGGCAGCCACTGACCTGAACGGATACGGGGCGGCGCTGTTTCAATCAGCTGACTGTGAAGCGGGCGACAAGAGAGGCGCCATTAGGGGAGTCGTACATTGACATCTACACAACAGGGACGTTGTCATATAATTTATACATTTTAAAGGACAATTCCATTGAAATTGACTAAAAAAATCATCTTAATAAAGTTTATACGAATGAGCGCTTTAAAACATTTGAAACTTTGAGCAATGCATGTGCTCCTATCCATTTATACTTAGACCATATATGTTTTGGATTCTACTACATGTACTGCATGCACCAACAAAACAAACGAAACATGCATACTTCAATTTACACAGATCAGGATTTTAAAAAATTATCAAATGACAACAAAATCAACTTTGGTTGCCAAATACAATAACTCGTTTTAAAATTTGAGTGAAAACAAAATTGGCAGTGGTGTTTAGGATTTTGTTCCTGTTTATGTTCATTACATGATACCAGATAACAGAAAAAACATCATTTTGTACAGTTATCTGACAGTTTTAGTGATATATTTGGACGGAACATCCGCATTGTTAACGTTACACAGCACCTGTGTGTACTTGTTATCCAGAAAACGATTTGCGGTTTAAAACACCTGATGGCTCCATTAGTCTTATTTTCCTTACGTCATGGGCCAATAAAAAGTACAAAACATCTAATTTGTTTTCAGTACTTTTAATCTGGAAAGTGTTTTTTATTTTCGTGTGCATTTAAATTAAAGTCGTGCGTTATTGAATCTGCGTGTGAAAAGATAATTCGCATTGTATTGTTCTCAAAATAGTGAGTTGTGAAGTGTAAGTAGTGTCAGTAAGCTTTGCTCTAATAGAAGAAACAGTAAGTTCTGTAGTGTTATCGGAAAGTGAGTTGTGAAGTGAAAGTAAATCTAGTAAGCTTTGTCTTGCTAGTAGAGATAAACAGTTCTGTATTGTTCTCGAAATAGTAAGCTGTGTGGTGAAAGTAGAGTTAGTAAGCTTTGTTCCGTTAGAAGAGCGATAGTACGCTCTGTAGTGTAAGTGGAGTTAGTACGATATGTCATGTTAGTAGAGATGACAAGTTCTGGAATAGTAAGCTGTGTGGTGAAAGTAGAGTTAGTAAACTTTGTTCCGTTAGAAGAGCGATAGTAAGCTCTGTATTGTTCTCGGAATAGTGAGTTTTGTGGTGTAAGTGGAGTTAGTACGCTATGTCCTGTTAGTAGAGATAACAAGTTCTGGAATAGTAAGCTTTGTCTTGTTAGTAGAGATAGAAAGTTATGTATTTGTTCTCTGAATAGTAAGTTGTGTGGTGAAAGTAGAGTTAGTAAGCTTTGTTCCGTTAGAGGAGTGATAGTAAGCTCTGTATTGTTCTCGGAATAGTAAGTTGTGTGGTGAAAGTAGAGTTAATAAGCTTTGTTCCGTTAGTAGAGAGATAGTAAGTTCTGTATTGTTCTACTACTGTTCTTGAAATAGTAAGCTGTGTGGTATAAGTAGATTTGGTAAGATTTGTTCTGTTAGTAGAGATAGTAAGCTCTGTAGCGCTTGTTTGATCTTGCTAGGACTGCTGAATATCATATTTCAGTCGAAAACTTATTTGATCATGAAAAAACCCCAAAAAGAACTACTGTGAAATACTTATGCAGACATTATTATTTGAATATTAAAATGAATTGGTACCGCGCCTGAATAGTTCGAGATAATGGACGATTTGGTAAGACTGGAAAAGTCATTGCTTGATTTTCATCAATTGAAATTAGGAAGGAATTATTTATCAACTTTTCAAAATTCGCAAATTCAATATTTAAAAAATAAAAATACATATTTTTCCTTGCATTGAAACGTTTCATCTATTAGACTATTTGCCTTTCCGCTCAGTAAACTACCATATAATTTCTCGTATCATGATATTTGTTACGAATAAGGCTTATAGCGTTACAAATATTTAGTTAAGAACTATTCTGGAGTATATTCTAAGACGAAATCGTGATTGAATTTCTGATTGAAGATATCGTGTTGCGGTCGGGGAAAAGTTAGTGGGCTGGTGGCATACCAACGGGGATATAATGTACTTTCTCTTAACCTACTTTGTTTTGGTTCCACTTTGCAAGTACATGCACTTCAATTCCACTATCAGATATATCGCTGTCAGACGTTTTGTCTTTAAAAAACAAAAATCAATGGCCACGTCGATCAAAATATACTAAACTCATAAGATTAAGGACACTTTACAATTCTTTACATCAGTGGCTTTCCTCGATATAGCTTACTTGTTAGCTTTATAAGTTGTGCTATTGTTTCGGTTTTCCAATCGTGAACTTTTCCTTGCTTAACAGCAACATCCCTGCTTTTTTTATCGATGTTGTTTGCAAATAACAGTCAATTTGATATTCAAGAGCTTGCTCCAAATATCACAATTTCTGCAATAAACACGTGGTGTAAAGTACGGCAGGCTGACGAAGGTAAGTTGTTTGGTTGGCGTAGAAATATTTTTTTTTTATGAAATTAAACTATTCAATTCAATGCATGTGCGAAGTAAGGCAGGTAGATCAAGGTAAGTTTTATAATTGTAGTTTTCCTTTTGCGATTGGAACATTTTGTTTTTATTATGCTTCTTAGTGTGTTGTTTTTAGCTACCGTGGTTCTCTTTTTGAAAACCTGGCATTAATTGGCTATAACCTATATGGCGGATGTCGTCGATGAAGCAGAAAACACTTATCCTTTTTGAAAACCTGGTATCATTTTCCATATACTTTTCTACGGTCTCCTTAAAAATCTTACATTTTTTCTTATTTTGCCTTTTTACCATTGATTAATGTAGTCGAATAACGACTTTGTTTACAAACCGATATTTTCTTCGTTCATTTCTTGTAAACCTAAAAACAAGACACTAAATCAGAAATGCCCTCATTCAATATGTGTTTGAGGTGAACGCACCTTACGTTATCTATAGGCCCGCCCGAGTCGGATTTATCTGTTTCAAAATTACTTCGTACTGCCCTCCCTCCCAATCGGGTAACTATGTCTTTCCGCAAGAAACGGTAAAGTATTCACGTCAATGTTTGTTAAAGTAGAAAACGAAACATAGGATTTTTTTTTCTAAACATAATTTGTATACGGTGGCAGCTGAAACCTGTGCCGGGAATGTAAACTGAGAGGCCCTAGCGGTGTCCAGAGATAACCCCGAGCTGGGGAGCGAGATAAACGGCCCCTATTCCTCCCAAGGGTTGACCCAGATACCATATGTTACGGCGTCTTAGAGAATCGTTCATCATATCTGATACCTCTCTCAATACAATAGTGCCCCGTAAGCAAATCGGAGGAATCTTGTGGATAACTTTCGATTGCTGGTTAGCTTCACTGGAGCACAGTACGCACACTATTATACCGGTAGTGTTTTCGATAGATAGGTCAGAGTGTATTTAAATGAAAAAGAGATATTTTACAATATGGAAATTCAATTACAGAATATCAAAAAAACAAATTCGACAACAATCCACACAATAGAGATATAATTCACTCAAACAGACAAATACTTTTATACAAATAGCAATCCAAAATACTACATTCAAATCATAAGCAAAATGTATATATGCGTGTGTATTAACAATTATAAACTACAAGAAACAAACGCAGGGTAGCATACATTAAATCTACAAAGAAAATTTCGAAAATCAGTGTTACTCAAAATACTGGACGCTTTCTCATATCCTGGTATTTAAATAGGGATATTGGACGCTTGTAACAGTCGGGTCCTCTGCACTTTGTAATGGGTGATTCCTGGTGCTGTTATATTTTATACATGGGGATCTTGGATGCTTGTAATACGTGAATTCTATTCAAATATCGTGTCCAATACGCAGTCCAATAAGACGCATTCATACCGCTTATCATCAAAAGTCCCTAATTGGTTTTAATTGTACTGTTGTGTGAGTGCCCTACCAACTTAATGCAATACCATACTACCATGTACGTTTGACAACCCTCGATCGACAATACAGTGTGAACAGGATGGTGAATATATCGGGTATCGCGTGGATATAGTTAAACATACAGGGAGTTGTTAATTGTTTTTATGAGTTCATCAAGCCATGAAAGTGGTTATTACGTATTGTATTTATATATTCTAATAAAACTTCAAGAGTTTAAAAGAACACGGAGATATAAACAATAATAGAATATGGGCACGTTTTGTCAAGTAAGCATATATGTGTAGCCCCCTCGTGCTCAAGTCACAAGTGAGTTTGCGGGCTTAATATTTTGCCGTGCCAGCAAATCAGGATTTGAAAGATGTAGAACTATAGTAAGATCAAACGCATCACCGCCTACTAAGAGTAACGATCCACACATCTCTTATACAGAATATCAATTTTGATAAAGAGTGAATCTATTTTGCTACAATCCTGTCCTTCTTTTTTAATGTTGATCCGTTTCCTAAGTGTTTCAATGCATGTTGTATTTAGACCTTTGTAATGTATTTCAGAAATGGAAGTTTTCATTGCAGAAAATCAAACTGAGTACGTCGTGTATGACTTCACCATAATGTACTTTCGTCCATTAAGTGTCTTCATCAGTGATATTTCCTGTCACAGTCATGTCCAAAGTGTTCTAAAACACGTTAAGTTGTAGAAACATTAGCTACTACAAGTATTAATAGTCACTAAATACCATTTATCTCTTTTTTGAAACTTTCTTTGTTACAATGCATGACAGTAAATACCGTTGACTCGACACATTTACGTTTAAATTTCCTTGAGCGATAGCAGTGTGACCCGTCACGAATACCTTACATAAAGTAACACGCTATACCATTAACACTCCCATACACTGTATATAACAATCACTTGGAAATAACCAAGAACTGTTAAATAGGAAAGTCAGGCTGTACAAAACCGACCCATCTTGTCCTTGTATAAACTTCTAATCATTCCATCTTGCACAAATATTCCATACTCTGTGATCACTTGAAATCGAGAAGTTAGGAAGCATATATTCATAGATTTCCGGTTGATGTTAGGATCGTGACTGGCGCGTTAAGAATTCTTTTTATCAGATACACTTACATGTAATTGGTTTGATATAACGATATTTTGAATGTTAGTGCAGTACATTTTGCAATTTAAAAAGCAACAAAACTATTTCTCTGACAATATTTTATAATATGTTTCTATTGACAACATACACGGAAATAAATGAAAACATTTAGAGATGCTACCATACGTTAATGAATACTTCTATTGGTCGGTATTTCTCGTTGCTATTTTATTGTTGTTCATTGAAAACAGTGTCATATTCCGTAGTATGAATCACATAGGAACTAAAACAAAAAAAAATACCACAGCGTCTACAAGTGAGATCGATAAAACTGCCCCATACTTAATATCTGTCATGAAATTCACCGTCAATGTACAAATAGAACATGTATTGCTCCATAAATGAGTGCCCTAACGCATTAGCAATCAAGATAATGCCATGTGAGAGTTCATTATATGATAAAACAATCTTTCACTTTCTATCTGAGAAGAAGTATGTCAACGATCTAGACATTTTCTATGGCCTAGATCTTATCGCCTGATTTCGACACAGATTTTATTTCTTTCTCTTCTAGGTTCTTGACCCGAAAGCAAAACTCTGACATGGAGCTTTCTTTACTGGTCCATGTGGCTTCCATCTGCAGAACGCTCCGACATTGGTATAGTCTCGACAGAGACAGGTGAATATATCCTAGGTCATTGCCAGCTTGATGAGTGTATCAAAATCTATCAAAACTTTTAAGTGTATACAGTTTGATAATAACAATAAATAAAAAGAAAAGAAAAGTTTATCATGTCTAATCATTTGCAGTAAAAAAAAAAACCAGATTTGCACATTTTTGAACTCCTGTATTTTTATTGGCTAAATCAGTTGGTAATAGCATTGCAACACGTTATAAAGGTCTACAACAAACCGTGTGGTTTAATGTTCAAAGGAAACTAGATAGCATGTTTAATGGATGGACACAAATGAAAGGATCAGATGCATTGTCTGGTAGTCAAATTGGTCATGCTTTGTTGGTAAACATCTGCTATGATGCCCCCAGCTTCATGTACTTAGATCATGGGGCCGAACATATACAATTCTGTAACAGCAGTATATCTAATGTTACGCCTATTTTACAAAAGGATGGCTGTAGAGGTGGAATTGAAATAATGCTATTTCTTATCTATATTTAAAAATGGTTTGATATACCAAACGTCCAAACACATTAAGGCAATGCTCTTTTTCATGAAATATTATAAATGAGTATTATTCGTTTAAGCTGTTGCCTACATATCATTGTAGATGATTATGTATGTAAAAACAGAAATCACTTACAATAATAAAACTAATGATATTTAAGTTAGTTGTGGGATGTTACTTCACTGTAAAAGTGTGTATTTTTTAAGAAAAATTAAAACGATTTATAAGGACAAAATCTCATCTATACGGCTCGTACATTACCAGACTTCTTCTATTCCTATGTAAATTAATTTTATTCGGGGAAGCATGCATATCGAAAGTACATGAAATATGCACAACAGTATGCTTATTGTACAGGAAACGCGCGTCATACGTCTACTTCCTTCGTATGGCGGTTTACACCGCTTTACATCCCATGTCTCGCTTTTTGTGGGCGGCTGTCAAAACTGCACACACAAATCATGTGGGTTTTTTTTGCAACATTTTCTTCCCTATAGGAAACATGCGAACATGGCAAAGAAGAACAGCCTAGTTGTCTACACAAACTCATGAAACCATGTGTTCCACGTCAGAATTACTGTTTTTTATGGTTGAAACTCAGTTGACGCGTAATGTCGTGAAGTGTTTTTATCTTGGCTTCTGATCACTGTACGGAGACCATTTAGCTACCTACTGAGCCACGAGAAATCCTGGCATATTAATGGCATATTTTTTTTACACAGGATCTCAGTTAATATTAATCATGATTATTCAAACCTTACACTTTATGTAAGGATGTTTACAGTATATACAAAAACGTCAGAAGTTGATTATATGAGTTAGTTGCGTAACATATAAGAAATATATTTTCGTCAAACATACACAACATGGTATTGATTATACGAAAATACATACGAATAGGTTGTTGATACTTAATATGCATGATAAAACTTATTGAGGAAAGAACGCAAATGAAGTACTAACATTTATACATAATAAACATAATATCATCATAAAGACATACAGTACATACAGTTACAAAATGGACAAAGGAGGAAATCCGTTTATTGCTTTTGGACGCAAACTCATATCTATCCATTCAATACGTCAATCGTTATTAAAGAAGAAAAGGGCCAAGGTCATATACCAACTCAACACATCACTCAACTGAAATATTCCCCAAACTATACCAATAGTCTTGTTCTGACTTAGCCATATTTTCTTGAAACAGCAGCTAACGTAACACTGTTCAGTTTGTATTCGTCTCATATCTGTTTAAATGTGCAACGGTATAGTAATATGTTTATAAAACAATATTTCAGCGCAGTTATTGTTTAATTGAAAGGAATAGTTTTTAGATGCATTTATAAATATTGTGACATTTTAAGAAATTATAAATTATGACACCATAAAATATGGCAACCTGAAAAACATTACAACATTCATAGCTTCATCATAATAATGTTTCATCATTAATAGTTTCAACATAAGTATGGTATGGAAAAAGTCAAACATAACCAAACACAACCTTGTGTCCTTCAATTGTCAACATAATGATGCTTTTTTAAAATATCTATAATCAACAGGTGCTGTGGCCACCCCCAAACCAACTGTACTAAGTTTTGGCTCCTGTAAGAGAAAACTCTCAATGTGGTACATCACATTAGATTCAGTGCCAGAGGTTATACACAAAACACTTTAATAGACGGCGACTTGATAAGTGTTGCTGTACGTGTGTTACAAGTTAAATTTTAGAAGCAGGCAAAACTAGTCGATAAGAATAATTCTGTTACTCTGTCTGCTACACAAAAATAACCAGTCAAGAAAACTTATGTTTGCACAACATCACATAGTTGGTTATTTCCTGTATGTGAAATGTCTAGAATCGTAAAGCCCGTAACACTTAAGATTGTAATCAATTTTTCATATTACAAATAATATAATAGACTTTTATGAAACAACACATTGATGAAGTATATATATTGTAATTGCTTAAAAGCAACTAGTATGCTGACGAATTTGGTTTTGGCAATAGCAAACTACATTTAAGTCAGTTTCTTAGTTGCACAAGCTGTTTTTATTGGCGTATCTTTAAAAGGAATTGCTCAACAGGTTATACGAAATAAAGTTATCCTGTCAAATCATTGTTTAATAGGAAGCTTATTGTTAATAATCTTGATAAATGGTTTTTTTCATATAATTACACGAAATGAATCTATTAAAGAATAATAGGCCTTAGTTTGTGAAAGTAAAAAAAGAATTGAAGATAACCGTTGTTATTTTTTAGAATATTGTAAAATATATATATTTTGTCTCGTTTGCAAAAATCGAACAACTTAAGTATGGGATTGGTTTATTTGTTTCACGACTAACACCCTCCATAAATATGAGAAAGGTTGACGAAGCGAAAATTTACTTCGGCAACTGAAGCGATTTTCCCACTAGGTAAAATGACACGTTACGTTAGACAAACGGGGCTCATAAGACGGGCATAGAAACGCGACTGGTTTAAATAACGGTTTTACGGCAGGGTCAACCCAGGTCAAGCTTCAACTCATTCACGTCTCCATGGCAATAATTTGTTTCACACTCAACAAGCTTTTATCAAATACACGTAAAGTATACGACTTCTACAGAGAGGTGGTATCACGTTACACCCATGTTGAGTGTGCAAGCTTGTGTTTTTACCACTCATATAACTTTGCATAATTGAAACCGAGCTGGCCCGAACGTCCATCCATCTTACGAACGGGATGCAGATGCTGGAAACGGGCTCGGGAAACAGCGCGCGACTGGTAGCCTAGGTCACAGTTGTGGAGACTGATTGGCCGTTAGCGCATGTGTACCGTATAAAATTCTGACTTATCATCGCAAGCATTTGAGGGCTAGCCGCCTGGCTTTTTGGTCGACGGTACTAGACTCAATATCTCCGACGTCGCTCTAGGAATCCTGTGTTGCTTTTTCTTCAAAAGCAGCACGGCTCTTCCTAGTGTTTAAAAAGGCCTGTGTATTCAGGCTTTTTCTACCAATAAGTCTTTCAATCTGGACAGATAATTCTATTTTTCTACTGTTCCCCCATAAATGCAGTAGATAGTTAGGAAAGAACACTCATTAGCTCAAAATGACATCGTACGAAAACGTACGGTGGGGCATTCTGCTCATATGTATGATTGGAAAAATATCAGCACAAAGGATTAACTACGAACGAAATGGTACGTATCAAACAATTCTTACTCATTAACATATTGCCTTCATTCACAAATCTATATCTTCTATACTAAATCATGGCGTAATGAAATTATAATGTCACAATGTATTTAAACATTGGTTTAGACAAATTTGTGATATGTATTCAAAGAATTTTTGGCGATGAAATTTATTTAAGCAACCGTTTTGTTGATCATTTATTGGACATTTTAGTCTGTGAATTCAATAATTAGCTGAATTAGTAAATGTCTATTCACCTCTTTTTGCATATTGTGTTACTGTGTCCTTGTCATTTACTTAATTTTAAACCATATAACGACCAGTGTTGGTCATGTTGACTTGACATCATACCATGACTATGTTTGTTTGTGTTGGGTTAACGTCCTTGTTCATAGGAAGACGGAGCTATGACTTTGTAAGCTTTGTATTATGCTTGGCTGTATCATAAAATATGCGAGATTAAATACCTTCTTTTGTGACAGTTTTAATGTAATTTTATGTTTATATATAATACAACGTAATAGATGGTACATTTTCTTTTGACACGCATATTGCGTTTACTATCGGAACATTAATATTGACTGTCTAAAATTGCATTGATCCTATAGAACACAATTGCTGAAACAATGTACTCTTGTCTAGTTATGCCATAGTTTTCAATATTTTAGAAGCCAAATATTACAATATTTTAGAAGCCAAATATTACAATATATTTCTTTGTAAAATATCAACATCAAAATTGATTATTCCACACAGATTGTTAAAAATAATGTGTTGCCACGTTGTGCGTATTTGGTGTAACTGTCGTTTTTTTATGAATGGTAATAACATGTTCATAATGTTGCTTCAAGTTACTAATCGTATTTCAGTCAGTTCCTTGTCAAAATGTCATTATAAAACAATGTTTCAATGAACACATATTTTTTGTGGTGCCACGTTTGCAAATCGATGTCCGCCATATTTGTCATTCAAAATGGCGGACTTCCCCTTAAGTGAAACAATCATCAGTTTCTATTAAGTGATTATCCTTGGTATTTTAGTGATGTTGTCAGTTGGTGTATTATTTCCAACCCTGTTGGATAGCTATTATAACTTGGATTATTTTTTTCTATTTTTGGTTGCGTTGCATGTAATTGCAATATTTCAAGAAAGTGCCACGTCGCCATTCCCAGCTTATAGTCATTCAGATACGCTGACTTAGCAAATTCTTTCAGTGTCTTTTTTTTAAATTTATAAAATCAGACTGTGAAGTTAAAACATTTAGACCGAAGACCTCCCTTATTTATCATAATCTTCGAACATGAGTTTCATACTATGAAAACTTATTAAAGTCTTGTAAGCAATCATTTATACCCAAGCAGTAACAAAGAATCATGTAACTAGTAAATAGACTGATGTGGCCTTAACTTTATTTTTAATATTGCACTAACAATTTTGTTCCCATCTCAATCAATCAATAACACTGGCGTTTTATCACGTCTGATTGTGTAAAGGTCATTGTTCAACATAATTATGTAGCTTGATCTCTACGAGTTGTAGCATTGGAATACAGGATCAATTCACCACTGGAAACACACGTCCTATTAGTAAACTTCACGATAATCTCTATTGTATGAAGTACTACAGATCACTATCTAGGCGCACTTAACGCCGCAGCGTTATACATAAACCCCGTTTTACAGATAAGTTAATCTAATTTCACGGACCACTTCCGGCTATGATAAGAGATCAGGGTAAGATTGCACATTCAATATTGGTTTGGTATAATCTTTATCAATGACTTTTAACAGTGGTAATTGTGACAATTTTTTAGAAAATCTACACGTCCATTTGATAGTTTTCGTCTGAGGGATAGTTTTATATAATATTATAAATATACATATTTGTCATCAGAACAAAGTGGTTTTTTTAATTATTTCACCACTTTAGGTTTTTCTATCACCTTTTTTTTCTACTTCCGATACATTGAGGAAGTTGTTTTTGTTTCAAATGTTTTAATAACTAAATTTCTTTTAACGGCTTTTTTACTCAGTAATTATTATTCTGTCTAGATTGTGACGACGAATCATATGATACTGCAATTAAAAATTAGGGCAAGATAATGTTGACATTACAAAGATATAATTTAACATACACATGGACCGGGAGCATAAAAAGTTGAAGGAATACAAACACCTGTTTTACCCCTGACCTGTACCTTTCCTACACTATGATAGAAAACGAGAACATACAATTGACAGACATCTTAACTTGGATGATGCCGATAACTGAAATGATTTGTTTCTACGCTTCATAATGAACACATATGAACATACAGGTTCGCCTCCATTAAAATATCTTCTGTGTGAATAGACCCTACTAATAGACACCCACTATAGTAACTGTATTGTGAAACGTAACTGTATTGTGAAACGTAACTGTATTGTGAAACGTAATTGTATTGTGAAACGTAACTGTATTGTGAAACGTAACTGTATTGTGAAACGTAACTGTATTGTGAAACGTAATTGTATTGTAGAACGTAACTTTATTGTGAAACGTAACTGTATTGTGAAACGTAACTGTATTGTGAATCGTAACTGTATTGTGAAACGTAATTGTATTGTAGAACGTAACTTTATTATGAAACGTAACTGTATTGTGAAATGTAACTGTATTGTGAATCGTAATTGTATTGTGAAACGTAATTGTATTGTGAAACGTAATTGTATTGTGAAACGTAACTGTATTGTGAAACGTAACTGTATTGTAAAACGTAACTTTATTGTAGAACGTAACTTTATTGTGAAACGTAACTTTATTGTGAAACGTAATTGTATTGTGAAGCGTAACTGTATTGTGAAACGTAACTACATTGTGAAACGTAACTTTATTGTGAAGCGTAACTGTATTGTGATACCATCTGTTTTAACCTCTTTCAACTTCCAGCAGGTGTCTATCAATACAATAATACTTCGTAAATATGTGGGATAATGGAATTTGTCAAGGCACATAACTTAACATTTACATAACACAAAATACAAGACCAAGAACATTAATGATTTAATTTCTAAACTTTAATGCTGACGTTTACGCGCCTTCATTCCACTAAATGAAGGCAGAAGGGTATTGCTATTTAGATGGTACTCTATATATCATAGTGGTATCGATATTAATTAAACCATAGCGTAAATCCTATCAACATAATGTTAATTTGTTGAAATATTCAATAAGTAGTTATGTATATATATCAATTATATCATTCGATATAATCCAAAATAGAATAATCCCTACGAATTTAACATTGAACAGAAAGTTAATTCATGTTCAAGTTGTTAAAAATCTCAGGGACATTTTGATGCTGACCTTTCCTTTATTACAATGCCAAACATCTTGTATGCTACGCACATGCAGAAGTCCGACATAAGCACACAGTGTACATGTATATATAGGCGAGGGGGGATTTTGTAGCACTCTTAAGTTGAGTTTTGTCATCACGAATTGACAGCTTTTTATTATCATTTTTGACACGATAGACAGTTAAGAATAGACATTTTATTTACGCGTGACCTTAACAAGATTAGGAGTAACATATATACCTGTCAAATGTAATACCTTGCAAAGAACACACAAAGGATATACGAATTAAATTGAAGCAAGGTTTGACCACACGTACTTAGAAGACAAAAGGGCAAAATGAAAGAAGGAAAGGAAGACATATAGTCTACACGCGTGAAGTTAAGAAGATATATTTGCTATACATATATCATTGCTCAATGTTTGGAAAAAACATAGGATATGCTTGTGCAATAAAATTAATTAAGAGTAACTGACCATAGAGATGTGTAATTGAAGATTGTACTGTAATACTTTATTACCATGTTTACGAGAAAAGATTCGAATGAAGCAAGCTTGCCGTATTTTTATTCTGAAGGTCTTTGTCCTTCATCATACAAAATTAGCTACGTTAATAACCATTTTACTGTTACTCTGGCAGAAAAGTTATCTGTAAATATCACCTATCTACCAAATTAACATAGCTACACATACTCTTCCTTTCTATAGAAATCTATATCTTCAACCTGTCTATAACCATCATCTGTTTTAATATATCGCCTGTTCGTTACTACACACAATTATAGCTTCATATTATTTTCTATACTGGACTTTCGTGTTAGAATACATTTGAATATTCAAACCATGCTAACCCTGTGTGCTATCTTTATATATAAACATATCAATGAATCTCATGACAAGTTTTACACCCAAATATATGACTTATTTTTTTCTATTGAATACTGAGAATCTGATTGGCTGAGAACACAGTGAAATATATCCGCTACATGCTGCATCCAAATTATCGTACTGCTTATTATTCATGTTTTTTTATATCAGTACAAGACATTTTTTTTTAATTTATTTAGACTTCAAATATTTAATTACAAAAACGTGATTATAGTAAAGTAGACTGCTGCATATTTCATAAGAACTATCATGGTAGTTTTAAATTTATTTTCCAATAATTTTAAACGTAATATGAAATGCTGAAAGAGCCGCTGTTACAATGAGCGTTTTATCTCTAATGTGGTAACGAATATTTTATTAACTATACTTAAGATGATTTTGTCACAAAATTATACGCTAGAGTATATTACATTACCTGGGCAAGACGCTCTTTGGTATCAAATTATATCGCTTTTAATTAATATAACGTTATTGTATAGTATGGTATGTTCCTAAACCTAACGAATATTAGAATATCCAGTCCCCTTAAGGTGAAATTGGGTAATCCTAACCTGAGTGGAAAGCTTATTAAGTTACCACAGATACAAGTTGCCGAGTGTTTGGCAACGAAACAGTTTTTTTCATGGATGGTTAAGGTTCCAAATCTCATTTCAAGAGGATAAATGATTCTTTTCCCCTAGTCCTGTCATATACATAATGCAATGGTGACGCCACAGACTCATTATATTTTGACTGGGGTCTCCCCCTTCTCGTCTTAACCCTACGGTGAAACCAGGATATCCGTTGCTCTCACCGGCAAAGAGCAGATTATACATTTTAGTAATCTAATAATTGAGAAACAATGTTTTATTACTTATATTAATCACTCTTGCTGGCCCGGATGCTAGCACACGGGGGTTTTAATGTGTGAGGGAACCGGAGTACCCGCAGAAACCCACGTGGTCGGGCAGGTAACCCCCATACCCTTTCACGTCCGATCAGGGAATCGAACCCCGGCCATCTTGGTAAAAGGCAAGCGCGCTAACCACTGAGTCGCCCGACCACCCAAAGTGTACTCTTGATAGCCATGTCCAGGGAAAGAGGAAAATATGCCCTTTTCGAATCATGAATGTATTTTCACATTGTATTTTTTTTCTAAAACAAGTCTACTCACGCCAGGTGACGTCGTGAATCGCAAAAAGAGTGAACACAAAGGTGTTCCGCGTAAGAAAATAATCCGTAGTCAAACAATCATAACGAAAATATGGGAAAATATCGAGAGGATAACAACAGTATTTTAATTAACTAATTTAAAATATGTTTCTTCGAAGCTTTAAGGTATTCTCCGCTCACAACCTTTTTTTTTGTTACATTCGTTACTGTCTAAGGATGTTGATGATCATTAGGCATAGAAGTCAGTTGTGAAATCAGGTACTTAGTTCACATTTCTATGATTGGAGAAACATGCACTGTAGTAATATATGAATGAAAAACAGACTATCATAACCTCTCGATTTCATCGACGTGCTCTCAATGAAGCAACATATGACTTTACGACAGTTATTCCTTCAATAAGGCTATCCTTTGTTTATGTATGTTTTGCTATTAAATTGCATATAAACGTGTTTCTTTTTTAATGTTATTCAGGCTTACCGGAACCCGAAATGCGAGACTGCATGCTTGGCGACAAACGTATCCTTCATGGTGGATCAATAAGTGAATGCTCAGTGCGTAGAATTTGCAGGTGTTATGATGGAGAAGTGGACTGTAATGCGATCCAATGTAACACTCTCGAGTGCCCACCTGGTCAGGAACTTGTGGACGTAGAAGATGCCCCGACACCATGCTGTCCCATCTGTGTCCGTAAGTTATCAACACTCAATTCTCTAAATGTTACATTGACCTGTCTGCGTTATTTTCCTAATACCTTCTCGAATAACGAGAGTTAAAAATGATGTGCTTGATGGAACCGTTTATCAGCAATGCATATATCAATTTTTCGGAACTCTGAATAAGAGGACTTGATCTCCTTCTATGTATATCATGGTGTGACAGTTTGTACGCATGGATACATGAATATATTTCGCTGGTTAAGTGCTTACAGATTCAGCGTTTATTGACTGGCTATTATTTCTTTAATAAGACTCTATGTACTAGGCCATTGTCAGTACACTATTTTCGCTATTGCTTAAAACACCGGAAGTGTGTCATTCGTAATGTTGAGTATAAATCACCGTTAATAAACATTCGTATATCTGTTTTTTAAATGCCGTCATTATGGTATTCGTTCTGCATTCTATAGAACACTTTCAGCGTTGAATAGATATGTTAATCTTAAATTTTATTAACCAGTTCTGCGTTTGTTTCTTTTTCATAGAGGTGCAGGTAAAACCCTGCTTACTCGAACGAGTTTGGCTAAAATCAAAATAGTTCAAAATTTCTTGATCGAGAATCGTTTTCTTTCGCCAAATTGATATGCATATAGTACTACACACGCCGTAAATAAACAATTCTGTTAAAATGTCAAACATTATTGTGGAATACAAAATGCTAACCAAAATGATAAATAACCAGAGCATTGTCACGCTAAAGGGTCTTACTGGTACTGCCATCCATTTTCCAATCAAATGAAGCTTGTCCAACACAAACATTTAGAGCATTAAAGAGTAATTTCTTTATTTTTCAACAAGAATGTGTTTTAATATAATACTTTATTTTATTTGTAGAAGTCACCAAAATCGTGAAAAAGGTAGGTGTTTTGTAAAGAAAAAATGGTCACGGTACTTTTGTCATGTAAAATATTTGATATAACACAAATCATAATTAGGAAGAAACAAATGAAAATGTATTATCAACACGAATGTTTATCAGATATAAACCTTAACTAGGTCCCTGGAGAAATTGTTGTTGTTATCAAAAGTTCTAACTAATTTAAAAGATGCCTTCTATCTGAATAAAACAAATTTAGACGGACACATTTCACTTGTCACGTTATATAACTGTATATGGCAAATTAATTTTAATATATCGTGAACAATTAGTTTTGTATTTATTTACTGTACAGGTTGAGAAGCAGATACACAATCCTCTTTTTATAGTTATGTAGACTCACGCAAAATTTGTGCCAAGAAATTCTTTCATAATCTAGGTACCATCGAAAATAGAGCATATACAAACACAGTTATTTCCCCTAATTTATTGCAATATTTTTAACAAGCAAAAGCAACACTAACGTGGTGTATATACTATAAATATTCGGAATCCATGATTAAACATTATTCGATACACACGTTTAACATAAAAGGTTTAAATAATGACAACTTATGAAATTCTTTATAATTAATTCAAGATTTTTTTGTCATCAGGATAATATGCAAAATGCTCAGCTCCTAGGAAAGGTTGGTGTCGTTGCCGACGAGAAAGCCGGCCCAGCTATGCTTGGAGTTCCTACCACGATGACACAGGTAAGAAGATGCTTTAATGTTCACTTCAGAATTTAATGTACAATTATTGATTTTTAAGCTGGTGTATATGATGTGATATGAACAACTGTTTTATTAAATGCTTCAACCATGAAAGTGATTTGAAAAAAACTCGGTGTAAAATGTAAAATGAATCCAACAGTTTGGCATCGTGGCTGTCGAAGACATGGTTAAGTGTATTTTCCTTAAAATAAGCATGGAGGATACGCACTGCGTGTAAAGTGGCCTTTTTCGTGTTAACAGGATTTGTATCTTCGATTATTTTTTTTTTAACATTTTCCGATTTAACAGAGGCGAAGCGTTTGCCAGCAGCCATTTTTGTTGTCGTCTGTCATATCGTGTTCCGGTCTAACTTCGCATGCGCTACCACAGGTTACAGAGAATTTCCATATATGCTATATTTAAACATTGATATTCACCGGATTACCAGCCTACATTGGTTTTGATACGGCCAATGTGATTGTGAAAAATGTTCAAGGATATAGTTATTAATATACAGTGTTTTCTATAAGTCCATCCATTACGTAAAAACGATCATGTTACATAGTAGCCACAGAAATCAATTATGGGTGTTCATTTTCTATTATAAAACTGCCATGCTTTGTTATAGGGATCTCCAGGACCCCGTGGACCCCAAGGACCTGTCGGACCATCTGTAAGTCAAAGTGTTCAGTCTCATCATTTTTTTTTTTAAATTGTCTTATGCGTGTGCATGAGCACAATCCTGTTCCTATTTGATGTCTTGTTTGTGAATATGAATGATCAGATATGATAGAATTTAACTTGATACCCGGGTCACGGTAATAGAACATTAGATAAAAATAATATCAGAACTCCGAAATATCTTTTGCTTTTCAAAAAATTAGGCGAACGATGAGTTATTGCTTATAAACTTATATAAAAACAAATTACCATTTTACAGTTGTATTCAAATTGCTTTTTTAAACGAATAAAGGTTAATTGTAGAAAAACAACATTATTTTCTACAAATATATACATGTATTTAAATCAATTCTTGAGGTTTTGCCCAAATTCCTCAAACATCGTTGCAGACGTGAGCCTATGTGTTTGCTTTTAACTTATCAAAAACCGACGACTTCAATAAAAATGTGGTGACACACAGCAATGCAGAAATAGTCAGGGCAAATAAACTAATGTAGGACAGCAACATAACCACGAACTGATTTTATAGCAATGATCAGTTCCAGAACGAACAGGAAAGTAAAGATGATGCATATCCCCGAAGTATAATCTAATTTATGAATCAAGGATATCATTCGATAACATTGTTTCAGAGAAAGCAGACATGCAAGTTCATCTTTTAACATAAAATGCAACTTCTTCAACTCGAAGCATTTATATTAATATGCTTCAGAAAATTGAATTTCCGAGATGAAAATCTATGCTGTTTTTCTATTTTTAGGGACCACAAGGATTCATGGGAATGAGGGGAGAGCCAGGAGAGCCAGGACAACCAGTAAATATATTTATGATGCCATCCTAAGCGCCAAAATATCATTTCGATACCTTAAATCACCATCAGATGTGATTTCTACATTACTGTTATAGTTTCAACAAAGTTCGACCACCAAATGCTCAAGTGTTTTAGGCATGTTACCATGCTCGGCGCTCAATAGAACTTATCAAGTCGCCGATATAGATACCAGCTTTCTAAACACACGTATCTATACAAATTCTTCAGATTAAAATGCTTATGTATGAAACAAATGCTTAGGTTATTTCAAAAAGTGTATGCATACAGAAAAAACAAACACGATCAATAGTATAAATTCATATACATGTAAGAATAATAACTAGTTAATGTAAAATATCATAAAAGTCATATATATATATATACAAAGAAAAGCGTAACAATTTTCTAAATGTGATATGCAAACACCAATTTCCGTTGGACTAAATATGACTGACTTATTTACATCAAGTGAGTTTGAACAAGGTCAAAATCTGTTTTTTTTCAATTTATCTTAGGGACCTATAGGATCACGAGGATTCCCAGGACCGTCCGGTCCACCAGGAGCTGACGTAAGTGGATAATTAATTTTATTAAAATACAGCGAAATTTAGACACTAGTAATGCAGAACACTGCAAAGTTTGTATTTCAAATTAACATTTTCGGAACTGGGTCATCCGTATATTAAGAGAGGTATTCCTGAGCAATTTATCAACTAGCATTCTTTTTCAGGGTGACGAAGGTCTGCCGGGAGAACAAGGACCATCTGGACCAATCGGTTCTTCTGTGAGTATCTCCCTAACCAATCTAATACTATTATATATGTTATTTATATTTTTATGTACATAAAAAGACTAATTGACGCTGATTGGTACTATAAGAAGTAAAACTGGCTCTTGTTAAGCTTTCAATATGAAGTAAACGAACACAGAACTTTCAAATATTTTATAAAACAGTTAACCCAGGGTTGTATTTATGTATTTTTATCTCGCAGAGTGACTTTATCACCTCAGAGATTTTGTATTTTTCCAGGGAAACCCAGGACGTCCGGGAATGCCCGGTCTGCCAGGACCAAAGGGACACAGGGTGAGTTACTGTGGCACATTACACATCAGATAGCAATAGAAAGTCAAAGTCAGATATGGCTATTTTTATTAGCATAATCTTACAAGCACACAACGATCTGGATTATGCTTATATGTTCTGACAGCATTCAAAACGTCAATAAACTTGAAACTTGTCTGCATACCCTATAAGATATACTGCTTGAACAATCGTACAGTCGCTTGGAAAGTATTTGCGCCTACTTCAAATCAATATTTCGATGCAACACATGCCTCTTTACCGAAATCTTTCAGAATGCCGGTTAATGATAATAGTCCGGACTTCCTCGTTTTTATAAGATTCCAAAACGACATATCAATGATTATTATCAGCGTTATCGCCTATTTTACTATTTCCACTTTCTACAATTCTAAACACTATTGATAGTACCATAAGCCGTATTTTGAAAATGTATATTCAGGAAGTGGAATCAATGAAAGTTGGTGTTTAAAGAAATCAAAACACCCTGTCCGATTTTTAGAATCTTGCAATTTTTTTTTTTGACTTTTGGACTCTGTCACTACCAATTCTCACACCAAACGAAGGAAACCATTTGCTCTTTTATGAGAGAATATGATAGTTTTATTTCCAAAAAACTGCAAAAAGACAGAACAAATATGCATTTGGAAACACTCTAAATAACACGAAAAATGCCACAATAAGAAGATACTAAGGACAAAATCGATGATAGGAATGATGACTGGGTGGATATTTTATTAAGTTTGGTCCCAATTATACCCTTCCCTTTGCCAACAAGTTCCTATTTCATACGAAATCGATTTTATCCAAGAGAAATTACGACAGGTAACTTTTTTTTTCTGATATGTTGTCTTTAAACGACTAGAAATTAATTTACAGTGTGTAATCAAGGGCATCAAAAGCTCTTTTACATTAACCCCGTGTTCAAACTTAACGTACAACATGATAAACAAAAGTAAATTACAAGCGGTACGGGTAGATAAGGATAGCGAGAAATTATGGTGATCGCCATCACGATCGGATTCTATTTCCTCGTGCAATGCAAAATAAAAAAACATGTACATATCGCAATTTGTATTACGCTCATTAAATACGTACATTGGTCGCAACAAAGATCTTAACAATATAGACTAACTTATCATATATTATTGTGTTTATATTTTATTTCTTATTTATTTGGGTCAAACTTTTTTTCACATTTATTTAACAGGGATTCCCCGGATCCGGTGGAAAAGAAGGACCAGCAGGACCACAGGGACAAAAGGTTAGATATATAATGCTTACATGTACGGCATCCTGAACACAGAAAATGTTGAGTATGTTTTAAATTAAGTCAAGACAAAGCATATAAATGTACAGTAAAATGAAAAAAGAAAGAGAGAAAGAAGCACATACAAACAGACTCAGATAGAGATAGAAGGACTGAGGCAAGTGCAGACGCGGAAAGAACGTTGACGGACAGAAACACAGAAACAGACGGAAATAAAGAGACAAATAGAGAGAAAACACAAAATAAATAAACTGATTTTGTTTGTTTCAAAAAGGGACCCTCTGGACCCTCTGGACCTCCAGGAGCCCCAGGACCTATGGGACCAACAGGGCCATTGGGAGAGCGCGGTAGGGATGGATCTCCAGGACCAATGGTAGGTTATATTTCAGCTGATAAACCACTCTGTACAAACAACTTTTCATTATATTTGTTTATATTTTTTCCTAAATACTGTGGTTTAATTTTACAGGTATTCAATTGATTATTCTTCACATGTTTACCCGTTACGAGTGATATTATATTATAACAAAATGTGCGGTCCTTATTTAACATATGCCATGCAAATGAATGCCGTCTTAGCATAGTACGCACAACTGTATCTTTATGTCCATTGCAGGGTCTTCGTGGTATGGACGGAACTGCAGGGGAGTCTGGACCTCAGGGACCAACAGGTAACCCAGGACCCCCAGGTTTCTCCGGCAGTACAGGACAAAAGGTAAGGACACATACAGAAAAGACATATTAACAAAATATTCTCATGCTTCTTGTCATAGTTGGAAAGAAAATATAAGCTCGGACGTTAATTCAAAGGGAGGTTAATATTTAACGTGATTGTAAATTCTCTAATTTCAACGTGAGTTCTAACTGTCCTTTCGTTGAATAGGGTGATGCCGGACACTCTGGTCAGCGTGGCCCTATGGGTCTTACAGGACCACCGGGCGAGAACGGAATCTCAGGACCACCCGGCACCCCCGGACAAGCCGGACAACCTGGAAGTGACGGTGCAGGTGGCCCTAAGGGAGAAACGGTAATGCTGTCTGTAGCATATCTTAAATACCACGGAATTTTAAAAATCTGTTCAATGTACCGATTGATGAGATGATGTTATACATGTGAATATAAACTTTACTTTGGAGAAATATAAAAAAAAAAACATGTTTCGATTTTCCTAATTTAATTTTCAATTAGTCAGCTCGATGATTCGTCGAAGAAACTCCGGAAACGATATTTTTCTGGTAATTTGATTATTTCACCAATAATATTAAGAGACGTTTTGATTTTGATTTGATTCTTATTATCATAAAGTTCCCAAGACGACGTTTTAGTATGCAGTCCTCAAAAAACAGTTGGTCGGATTCCGATGGGTAATGGTTGGAAAGCATAGTATCTGCGGCCTAGAATGGCTCACACTTTTTTGATGAAAGGGATGCAAAGACAAGCATCTCTAAATATTTAAAACAGACATGATATTTTACGGGTTAGATTATAAAGAGAAATATATAATGTATGATTACTAAATACATAGAAAATATTGATCGGTATAGAATTGAACACATATGTCTTTCTACTTAAAGGGTCTGCAAGGTGCTCCAGGATCCCCAGGATTCCCAGGTCCCCAGGGTCCCCCTGGCGAGTCTGGAGAGTCGGGCCAAATGGGCATGAAGGGAGATCCTGTTAGTATGACATGAACTTTATCACTAAAATCTTTTTCAATACATAAAAAAATAAAGAGATACCTTTTCATCGTTTACAAAGAAGAAGGATTGATATCAGTTCAATTAAGGACACCAAAGATAATGTATTTGAAACCAGTTAGACATTCCACTGAGGTAGTACCAGCCAAACAAATTTGTCCAATAATAATGATTTTATATAATAATGGTGTTGAAAAAGAACTATTAAATGACTGTTTATAAAAGCAACGTAAAAGCAATGAATAATGTTTTGATAATTTGGCAATATGACTCTTACACATCACATATCACATAGGGAACGAACGGTGCGAACGGTCGTGAGGGAAGCCCAGGACCACAAGGTCAATCTGGAGCCCAGGGTGAACGCGGACTTCCAGGATTGGCTGGAAATCCAGGAACACGTGTAAGTTATAATATATATTTATATCTCTTTTTCCTTATCTTAAACATTCGCAATTTTCAAAAGTTGTATGCAATAAAATTCTATGATAACATTTTCTTTTGTTAGAACATAGAAAAGAAAACTAAATGAGGATATTTGTTGTGTGTGTTTAGGGAGCACAAGGATTGCCTGGACAAATGGGACCGTCAGGAATAGCCGGAGACAGGGTAAGTAGTATTATTAAGTAATGCTGTGGTTTCTGTTAATGAATTAATGTTCTAAGATGAGTTTTTTCGCAATTGGGATAGTCGATGTAATTATTTCTTAGCAATCAGTGAATTACTCCATGCATATATTATAATACGAAACAGCCAACTACAATAGTTTAAGTATTTTAAATAATGATCAAAATATACATGTTTTCGTTATATTTGCTACAATGCCAAAGTATATCAATGTTACGTTATATGACTTTTTTAAACTTTTTTTCATACTTGACTTATCGATGTCACATATACTTTCCTTTATTTCATTTCTATTCTTCTGAAAGAAATACCATGTGAAATAAATACTCACGGAATTCAGAAACTCTGTTATATTTACTGCATAGAATGCTGATTTCATCCTTATATGTAGTTTTTTTTTATACATGTGTCCGGATATATGTATATATTCAGGTAAGAAAATGTAAAAAGGGGTCAATAAAACTCGAATTTCATGAAAGTAAATATGTATTCGAAATTATTCACGAAGTAAATTAATATCAAGTTAACATTATCTTGAAATTAGGGAGCACAAGGACTTCAGGGAATGCCAGGAGCCATGGGACCACCAGGTCAACAAGGAAATGACGGAGAGCGAGGACAGTCTGGAGAATCCGGCGAACCAGGAGAGAATGTACGTAAATAAGGGAAAAATTATCACTGAGTAAAACCTAAATGTGTGTGTAAATAGCTGTTCAATGAGTCTACTAAATATATCAAATATTTTACAAATCCATATGTCATCAATGAAATTAAAAAGTGGAGATGGGTAGCGTATAAAAAGACGACACATGTTGACCTTAACATGAAGATTTATCATACATATGAGCAACTTATTTACTTTGGTTATAGGGACAACAAGGACCAGCTGGTTTGCCAGGATCCCCAGGACCGAGAGTATGTTATTACATTCCTTTACATTTAAACATCTACTTAATTGAACTGATCAATGTTTCTGTAGAAAGCGTAATTTTCCTTTGTTGTAGAAGTAGCAATCTGATTTTTAAACTTTTATAACAGTGAAGTCTTAACATTCATTTAGCATGCGTTCAAATAAAATTTCATATCAAAACACCATCTTGTTTAAGAAGAACATTCGTTTTCATCTAATGAAAAAAAATAAAAAAGATTTATTGCATTTAATGGTGATATGTTGCCAGGGACAACCAGGAATTGGTGGAAACAATGGACGCATGGGACTACCGGGACCAGCTGTAAGTGAATACGTTTAGTTTCTATTCAGCTTTGTTTCCTGGTTTAACTTCTTTCTTTTTTTTTCTATATAGTTTCTATTATCGCGAACATATCAGATTGAAGAACTTGATTAGCGTGGCAAAATCTTCCAGAATACATACTTTCTTTTAAATAAAGCATATTGTACGAATTTGAATATGTTAATTTATTATGTTTCTTATGTTGTCTAGGGAATACCAGGGGACAGTGGAAAGAGTGGAGAGCAAGGACCAACTGGACCAGCAGGTGTACCAGGTCTGCCAGGGGCATCTGGACCTAAAGGAGACGAGGTATATCTATCAATGCTTAATGTTAAATGGATCAGATTAAATGTCATAATACTTAGCGTAAAGACAAATTATTTGTTTTAAACTGATAGCCACTCTGCTTGTTTGGCTTGATGATTCGATGAACCATATATTCAAAAATAAGAAAGAAAATGTATACATTTAGATTATTATTATAATGCATACAAGCTTGTTTCCATTTTGCAATTTAGGGTAGCGCTGGAAGAGATGGAGAAACGGGACCGCCTGGAAGAAGTGGACCACGTGGTGCTAAGGGACCTGCAGGGGAATCGGGACCTTCTGGAGGACCAGGGGCCGCAGTAAGTTAACTTCCATACAAAAACGTGACTTAAGAAAGATTGCAGGTCAATGTATAATTAAGTATGCATCCAAACCTTAATCAACATGATTCTGCTATTGAAAACATAGCTCTTTCAGATTTCCTTACAAATTGTGTTGGAATTTGGTTTTTATTGTGATACCCTAAACAATATTTTTTTTATTTCCTTTACTGTGACCAATTATTTGAACGACCACACTATATCAAATTAAATTTGAAATGTTTATAGGGCCCACAAGGTGAGCGTGGTGATTCCGGACCAATTGGAGAGCCAGGATTCCAGGTATAGTCAAATCAATGTTAAACACTGCGAACTGTAAAGACCATATAAATATTTACATATTCAGAATTCAACGTTCTATATCTAGAGTAACTTGTTACACAATTGTTGAGACAGTTCTATTCTCTCATATGGGGTGATAGCAGGAAGATATGGCTTTTTTTTTTACAAAACCTAAAATTTCATCGAAATATGTAAAACTCTCAACGAGTATGTGATGTGATGTAAGCGATATGATTGATATTTGATGATACATATGTCATTTTCTGAAAACTATTTAAGTCACAGAATGTGATTTTGCTTGTTACCTGTGGGCTTCTACTCAGCAAATCAGACTTAGGTCAATTGGTTTATAAATGTACTGTGAACTGACGATTCTGTATTCAAATTCCTATCGACGGTTAAATAATTAACTAAAAGTTTATTATTTTGAAACAAAAATGACATATGAACATTTCTTTAAATGTGTTCTCATTCATACATTGACGACTACGTTTTGCAACTTACCAGGGAATAACCGGCCAGGCAGGATCTCCAGGAGAGTCTGGAAGGACTGGAGAACCAGGAATCATGGGAGAGCCTGGAGTGCCTGGAGAGGCAGGAGGCAGAGTAAGTTATCTAAGCGAAGAGGAAAGTTAATATATATTTAGTGTATCCTACCTGTTAAATCTCGTTACTTCGAATTTACATGTGAATATACCTCAAAATCAATAAAAATGATATAACAGGTTATCTAAGTACATTTTCACGTATAGCAAATTTTTCTGAGTTGTGCAAGTGTAAAACTGTCTGATATTGGTGAACTCAGAGATAACAATGTTTTATCATCGTATACATAAGATACGGTTAGCTTTGTACATGTACAAAGAGAGATATGTAACATTCTATATCTAAGTATGAATGTATAAATGAAATATTATTGAGTAGGTAAGCAAAATTGATATCAAAAATATGTTAAAATACAAAGTGAAAAAGTTGCACAGTGATATCGACAGTTAAGTGCTGCACATGTATGTCCATGAATTTGATGAATTAAATAATTTGTTTGACAGGGCGACCGAGGGTTCCCTGGAGAGCCTGGATCTTCTGGACCTACTGGTGCACCAGGAGAGAGGGGAGGCGAGGGACCACCAGGAGAAGTCGGACAATTCGTAAGTACAACTCATTAGTTTTCTCAATCAGAAATAAACATTACGCCGATTCCTTACAACATTTGACCTGTTCCGGGCAGCCAGACTACTTATTTTATTACGTTAATATGTATCATCAAGGATTTTTCAAACTCACTTTACAGTTTGTCATCTTAAGTATTATTCATTTTAAACCATAATATAATTTTAAGCCGCAAATTACTTGAATTTCTGTATGTTTTATGCTCAAAGGGACCACCGGGAGCAACAGGAGAACGCGGAGATGGCGGACCACCGGGACTCGTAGTGAGTACAGTGTAACAATTACTGTTCAGTGCAAACATGTGTTTTAATTGAGATATGTACAAACCTTTTGATTCTACATTTTCAAATATTCCTGCGAATTAGATGGTAGTAATGTATAGGTTCTTCCCGAAAACTTGCTGCTTTTGAGATAACTACAAATTCAATTTCCTACCTATAACTATGACTAATTCTATATTGAAACACGCTGTTAGTTAGTCAGTTTGTTTGTTTATAAACATTATAAGGTATTTTCATTCGGTATGCATTGTATTCAGCTTAGGATATCATATATAAATAATATAAATGTGATACTTAAATAGTTGCTTATCTTCTTAGGGACTTCCAGGAGAATCTGGGCCGCCAGGTCTGCGAGGAAAACAAGGTTTTATTGTAAGTGTTATATTTACAAATACAAATGCAGAAACACTTTTAAAGTGGTACTTTTTAAAAAAGTCAACTTTTCGAAAAATTAGGAAATGTATAGCATCCTAAAAGGTCAATACAAAAGGACAAAATCAGAAATCAAAGTGGATACGAAAATAAACAAACCAAATATTGAGTAGACCTCAAATCCAATAAATATGTATGGAAATTCATTATTTCAAATGATATCTTGTAAAGTACATTGCGACTCTATTGTTTAGAAAACGGAAGGATAAGATGTAAAACAAGTTAATTTTCAAATTGTAAAAGATGCTCGTTAAACCTCTTGTTTTATATAATTTAAAATTTAAAAATTAACTAACCCGAGCTAGATAAACACGATGACCAATAATTACTCATTGGGGACCCTCTATAAAATGACAGCAATCAAATATTATCTTGACAGGGAGAACCAGGAGAGTCCGGAGCACCAGGTTTGCAAGGTATACCAGGAGAACAGGGAGCACCAGGCTCACCCGGAATTGTTGGACCTGCCAGTCTCACAATGCCATTGAAGGGAGACCGTGGACCACCTGGAGAGGGCGGAGCATCAGGAGAACCCGGGGAGGGAGGATCAAGAGGATACGCTGGACCACCAGGGGCATTGGGACCAGTTGGACCACCAGTATGTTCATAATAATAAACAATTTGTGCGAACCTTCGAAGTAATGGTGGATAGTTTTAGGTACAGCTAAACCTGCTCGAAAGACCTATTATATTAAGAGACTGCTTGTATTAAATAGCCGATGTTAAAACTTCCAAATACAGTTATTTTCATATTACATATAGCTGATTTTGTATTAAACAAGAGGCTAATGGCAACATAGCTTGATGGCGAAAGGTCACAGGTTGTGATACAAGAGAACGTACAGAACACTAGAAACTATGGCAAGTTAACTTCACAATTAATACCTTGAATATCATTACACATTATCAACACTTATGTTAGATATGTTTAATTAATAGAATTACACAGTTTAAACACTAGTGCTATATATGTCTAATTTATAGTATTACACAGTATGAAAACACAATATGTTCTTGTACAAACTCAACCTTTCGGAATAGCTTGTAGTAGAAGACTGATCTTTTTTCCCAACTTGACAAATACTCAAGTCGTTAGAAGTTCCAGTATTGCTGTAATCAAGAACATGGCTGGCTGTCAACAGGAAATTAATGCAAAACAGACTTTTTTATTGACTTACTGAAGGTTCATCTCTTAATATTTGTTACACTGTGTACATTTCATGTAATGATTAATTTCAGGAATGCAAATTCCGTTTATGATTTCGAATACCTGTCAGCTCAGCATGCTTAATTTGTTTTGCTATATTGTTGTTGATTACATGTTCTGACCTTTGTTCTTTAGGGACCGGCAGGCGAGAGCGGATCTGAAGGAGACTCAGGCAAAACTGGACCACGTGTAAGTCATTTTTTGTGTACTCTTTATATCAGTAATACATATTAAGTTTTTATGTGTTTTTATGGGTTTTTGCCTAAGTATTGCCTCAATATCATTACTTGGAAAAGAAAAGATGGACTAAATTTAACTATAATTGATTACCTAGGAGGAGCTAGTGTTCGAAAAATGACAGATATGACAATGGAAAATAGTCTTTCTGTATTAATTAAGACGAAATAACTATATTTATTTACGCATTTTGACGTTATTTTGCGTTTTAGGGTGACCCAGGCCCGAGAGGATACCCAGGAGAGCCCGGATCTTCCGGAGAAACAGTAAGTGTATACCTATCAACTTTTGTTTGAATGTTCCAATATTTTGATGTAATAAATGCGTTGCTTGAAACAAAAGTCATTTTAGTAAGACTGAATATTGCATTTACATCAAATTACCGAAATTAATTAATGCTATTGATAACAATATAGCATGTAAATGATGTCAGTTCAACATAATAAAACGTTTTTAAGCATTCAGTCTACGTGGAGATTGTATATAATTCCATATCTTTGCATATTCTTTCAGGGCCAGGACGGACTTAACGGTGCACCGGGGGCTTCCGGAGAGACTGGCGCTATGGGAATGGCTGGTTCCCCTGGGGCTCCTGGAAGGCCAGGACCCACCGGCTTAACAGGAGAGAAGGGAAATACCGGAATGGCTGGACCAGGCGGTAGGGCAGGAGAGCAGGTAAACAGCAAGTCATCCTTAGACTTTTAATAAATATCAATTTTCAATGGATTAAACTCAGCTCAATGGCTCAAGGCAAAATTTCTCGCTAAGAGTTTTTTGTCTGTAAATGTTGATGAGCATCTCCATTCTTAAAGAGATGAATACTTTGATCTGCTTTCTTTTAAATTGAATTTGAATCTCAAAAATAATTGAATTTGTCTATTTTTTCTTTCAACATATACAGAAAGTACGAAAGACAATTAAATCGTTTTCTACATATGTTCATGCCACACAATTTCTTCAAGGGAGATCGTGGAGAAATTGGACCACCAGGATCGCCTGGTCCCACAGGCTCTAATGGCTTTCCAGGAGCTGATGGAGCACCTGGCGACAGAGGAAGCGATGGACAAATTGTAAGTGATCCGAATGTAAATTTCATAGTTAGGAGAGCTAACTAAATATATACCTGCTAAAAACATATTTAGAACACATAACAGCAATCAATATAAATATAACTGAGAAATATAAGTCTACTCAACACAAATCATTCATTTGTCCTTGTAACATAACATCACATCACATCACATAGGGAGCGCAAGGAGGTACCGGTCCTACTGGACCCCAGGGAGAGAGAGGTGGACCAGGATTCCCCGGTATGCCAGGAGAAATTGGACCTTTGGGAGAAGCTGGACCACAGGTTCGTACCATTTCTAAACATTAACATTATTTTTATCCACATCCATATAAAAATAGAGAATTATGAAGAATGTATGCTAAAATATACAATAACACTTGAACAATTCTCATGTTTTGCATCGCTTTTTTCATAGCTTGTATATCGCAAACATTTTTATAATTGTTCCGCTGTCATCAGCAGTAACTCTAAGCTAAAATAATTTAATAAGTTGCCAAACTAATTTCGATAAAGATGATTCCATATATCGTAAAATTATCATTGAATCTTAATTTTCTAGGGTCCTACAGGTAGTCAAGGAAAAGATGGTTTAGACGGTATCCCGGGACCACCAGGCTCACCAGGACCTATGGGAACAGCCGGATACCCTGGTCTACCCGGAGAGACCGTATGTAACAATTTAAACGAATTCCAAAATGAGTTATTAAAATTAAATATCAGTCATTCTGTTTGTTGACACAGTTGTAATAGGTTTTTTTGTGTGTTGTCAATAGAGTGGTGATCAGGCTGTTATGCTGCAAACAAATCCGTTGTCAACATCAACTTTTATTTTACAATCAGAATCTTTATTTTACAATCAGATCCGTTATCAACATAAGCCTTTATTTTTCAATCATAATCTTTATCTAACAATGATATCTGTTTGAATTTGGTCTGTTTAGAATGTCGTGGATTTTATGGGCTTGAACTGTAGAATTCCATTTAAATATAAAGCAATTTCTAAATAATTATACAGTTATCTCAGCACCAGTAACTAATTTTACCTGTTACTTTATGATTTTAACTCTGTATCTGCTGTTATGTTTGAGTTTATTATTTTTTTTATCTCAGCTTCCTCAGTTGCTTGTTTTTGTTCAGAAATGTAATATAATTGACCTTTATTTCTGCATTTTCCTGTTTAGTTCTTTATATATGTATTTTATTTCTATATCTGTTTTCACCTTTAACTTGTTTAGACATATATTTAGCTTTCATTCAATCTCTGCCTTTTTCAGTTACTTGTTAAGATGTATATGTACTTTAATTATAACTCTCTTCTATCCTTTAACTTGTTTTCACATATATGTGTTTTGCTTATATCTCTGCCTTCTTCAATTACTTGATTCGATATGTAATTGACTTTAATCGCATACCATTAAGTCATTTCGACTTTCAATTCGCATAAGATATATGTTAGTAAATAATGTATTATAAACATACGTACATGTAGTTTGAGTTCTTAAGTTGGTTTATCTTACTTTATATACATTAGTGGCTATCAACAAACAAATAAGTTTATAAGTAGAAATCTATGAAGGCTGTAAGTCCATTTTTGTCGAAAAGGGGTGACCAAACATTTACCATAACAACCACTTATTCTACCGTCGCTTCATTTGAATCTAAACCAAACATCCCTTTGAATTCAGCGAATAAAAGATACCGTTATGATTGGTCAAAACCTAAAAGTGATAGTTTCATACTGTGAAAATATCAATTTTGGTATCAGTTTTATCAAGTTGATATAACACGATATTTAACTGGCAAAAATGACTTAATTTTTCTTATCGTGTATGCTTGTTCCATGTTATTAGTCACTTGATGCTTTGTGAACTACGATAACTTTGTTAGAAATGAGATGCTGTTCAGGAAAAGGACATTTACGACTCACTTAGGGGTTTTCAGATGAAAACGAAAGGATGAAATACATATATGATTGCGAGGTGATGTCCTAACATGTTGGTATTACTAATTTTAGGGAGCTCCTGGTATGGATGGCAACATGGGACCCCCAGGCTACAGTGGTGCAAAGGGAGATAGAGGACCAGGGGGCTCAAGTGGAATTCAAGGCGCACCTGGACCACAGGTTATATCACCATTCGGGTGTATTCCTTTTCCATCTCTACTATTATTTCATATTCTGTTTCAATGAGAAAAGAACATACTTTAGATAGTAATGGAACCCTGTGCATTTGAGGTAATGTGCATTAGTTTGATTTCCTCAATTTCTCTTAATCTGACCCTGAACATAAGTCATCAACTTTTTTTATCAGACACTAGAAATTTCAGCTTAAAATAAAATAAAACAACTTCCTATTTATCTGTATTGTAATAGGTAAATCCGACAGATAACGCTGCGGGCTACTGATATCACTGAGCTAATAATGACTTTAGAATCCTCCACTGATTGTTTCGTTTTGTAAAGGATAGTTCCTCAGGAGCATTGCGAAATAACGTGAACATATTATTATTTCCACATCGAGAGGAGGTTGTATATTCTTCTTCTTGAATGATAACTGAATTTAGTATTGTCAGTGATTTGAACACAATTATTTTGCCCAATAACAACTCTTATTTTTCGTTCTTTCTATCATTTGAAACTAAGAAGACAAATGTTTTCTTAAAAAACTGCTGTTCTCATGTAGAAAAAAAAGCAAAATTTTGTTGTGTTGATGTTTTATAACCTTTTAAGTCTGAATATTTTTTTTCTTCAGTTTGAAGGTGGTAACATTTAATGTAATAATATTGTTCAATCAACTTTACATACATTCACTATTAACTTTTAACGATGTGCCATCGGTGAATTTTGTCAATAACGTTTTACCTTCTTTAATTCTTACACTGGCAATGAACATGTGCTTCAATTTGAATATAAAATATCTTGTGCTTTACTAAATAAAAGGTAAAAAATCATATTTTTATCTTCCTATAAATAATTCTGTGTAATGATTTTCAGGGACCAATTGGACCAAGTGGATCTGCAGGAGATCAAGGGGAAAGAGGAGAAAGGGTAAGTTCATACTTATGTCACTGCTTCTATGCCGTGCATTTCATGTTATTTTTCTAATTCTTTTCAATAACAAGTTAGTAACACTATTGATATTTTGAAAACCTATATTTTAGGGAGCGCCAGGAGAGGGTGGCCCAGTCGGAGCACCAGGACAAATCGGACATCAAGTGAGCATAGTTTCCCATCAGTACTATTGATTAAATTTAGGTTGAACAATGAATTTGTATTAAAGGATTCATATAATTTAGATAAGTCATTTCATGTATAAATATGTTCTGAATTATTAATAGGGGTTATGTTATGAATTATATAACAGCAATACATACGGGGTTTTTTTCATATACATATATATCTATATAAATAATTCCTGTAATTTAATCAATGGTGTTTTATGTACACTTTGCTGACGCCCTTTATCACTTAGTCCTTTATCAAAAACTGGTGTACGATTCTTTGATTTTATAAGAAAGCAAAGAATTTTACCATCTCCACATTTGAATGATATTATATATTAATCATATTCTAGTTACGGGGGAAACTCTTTGTTTTTGTAGGTTTTACGGTTTTAAATATGTAAATATATAAATAAGTATGTGCAAAATTATAAGCAATTTGTTTATACTTACGTTTCTGAACATTTTAGAATATGCATAAAATTACATAATTACTCAAATCAACATGTTAAATATTCTGAAATGCTTGTTTAGAGTATCATGAAACGTTTATATTTATTACCCTTCAAAGGGACCAGCAGGAGCTACAGGAGACAAGGGAGACTCCGGCGCACCAGGCGCAAGGGTATGGACAATTTTCCTGTGATCAATGCATGAATATTTAGCATTATTGAAAAATTAACAAATTTGATAGCTATAATCTGATGAACAAGTTAACAATAACATAATCTGGCAATAATTTTCAACGCATGTGCAATCGCGAATTTATAATTTACAAAGAAATATATTTGTTTGCAATTTTTTAACATCATACTTTATGTCACGAAATATATTTCAGTAATATGAAATTAACCAGCTGCAATCCACGTATAGTATTTTCATCCAGCGATGTTTCTTTATAGGGAGATAAGGGATGGCCAGGTCTGCCAGGTGGACAGGGACTCCCTGGACCACAGGTATGTTCATATGCTGCTCAATTGTTACCTTTTTTGATTTGCAATATTTGGCTATCCATGTAAAAATGAAACATAAATCTAGCCAAAATTGTTACAAACGCGAAAAAAGTGCTACAAAGTATATATTACTTGAAACTGCACACATGCCTTGGTATTTATTCATCTGTATATTCATCTGATGAATTCCGCTCTCCTGTTTTAAATTGCTATTGATTACACGTATTCAAACCCGTTTATTCACCGATTAACTATTATGTTACCGAATTAATAATATTTTTTGGTACATATAATTTACTGAAGTTATATATTTGTCTGGTAGGGAAATCCAGGTGATATTGGACATTCTGGACCTCCAGGACCCCCAGGACAACCAGTGAGTACATTTTTTTAATTCATGACTTAGCAAGTCAAAGAATGTGATAAGTGCTGAAGACGTAAATACAAATAAACAAATAATTTCTATCCGATAAGGAACTAAGGCCCCATGCCTTGGCATAACCTTTCAAATGAAATTTGTTATATGATATACTATCAAAACTACATTAAATTGAAAAAAAAAATCAAAAAGGAAACAGATGTCGTGATTAGTTTATTTGTATTTAATTAATCAATTAATAAAAAAGATGCTTATCATCTCAATTAATAAAACCATGTCAATATGGTTATCTGTCTTTAAGCAGAGATCGAGATATCTTAAAATGCAAAACTTGTTCTGATTATTTACTTACCAAATTATGATAAGTGTGGACCTTAATAACGCTTACTATACAGTAAGTTCCTCAAATAACTGGTTATACCTAATACTATTGTCTTGTTTGTCTTGCATTATCAGATATAATCATTGGCAGTAATTAACGCAGGGGTTGTAACTTCACTAATGCCATACAGATGTTTTATGTGCTGAAGTCAGTATTACAGAATATAATACAAATCAATGCTGATTTTATTTTCGACCATCTATATGTAACTCTGATTTTATCTTTAGGGAAACGCAGGACAGCGTGGATCCACTGGCCGTGATGGAGAGCCAGGTGCCGGCGGATTACCAGGACCACAGGTAAGTATTCCTGTTATCTATAGTAAATCTAACACTTGAAAACTATTTGAAGGCTGAGAATAACGTAGAATCTGGTCATAAACTGAAATTTTCTCTTGACTTCAATTATATATTTTAGGAAATACAAGCGTCCTGAATTGTTTGACGAACAATCTGAAAAGATTTAAGTTGCAACAGATACATCGATTTAAAGAAAATATTAGAGATATTCATAATTATGTATTAAAGTAAACTAAATAAATTTGTATTTGCTTTTTTAAAGGGACCTCGAGGACCATCCGGAAGTGATGGTGATTCCGTGAGTAATTAAACAGTCTACAAATATATAGTATACATCAAAACATGCATTATCATTTCCTTAAACGTTACTCGAATAAGCGTGTTTGAATACATTTTTTATTCATCTTCATTTGTAATCACTACAATGAAAACGCTACTAGTTTGCTTACTAAGGCTCAATCCCTATTTTAAAAAAGTTTGACTTTTTGGTGTAAAAATAGTAAACATTTTCAATATCTTAACAAAGAAAGTTATGTAACGTAACATGCTAATGTTTTCAATCCAATATGAATACATATCCAAATAATAATCCGGGATAATGATCATGTTTTTAGATTGCATCGAATTATTACTTCTTTTTCAATATTTAGTACATGTATACGTTATATTAAACAAATAAGCATATTTCGTTTTTGCATCATCGAATTACGATATTGCAGGGTCCATCTGGACCACCAGGACCCCGTGGACCACCAGGACCTCCAGTAAGTACGGATAGTTTATAAAAACACCATTCCGTAACATTAACATACAGTAAGAAAATCAAAACTAGAGGTCTAGATGCAAAATGATAAAAGTAAACGAGATTGATTGAAGTGCTAAAATAAAAAGAAGAGGTAGGAAAGGGTTTCTCTGAAGCCGTCGTTTGTGTATTGTTTATTTATTGATGATATTTGCACATTACTTTTACTAAAAACAACTGTGTCATTATTGTTTCTCTGTCGTGTTGAAAATCATACATGATTCTATGGAATATTGGAATAAGTATTGTTATGAATAGAAAATGTGGGATAACAACTTGACGTCAATTATGTTATTTTCTTAAAGAAATTATGTATGTTAAGTAATTATTGATGTACGATTTATAGGGATACGCCATGGCAAGGCCAGGCCCACAAGTATCATCTAAAGGAGGTGACTGGGTAAGTAAACTGAAAGTTGTTTATTCAAGTAAAGAAATAATCAGCATAAAATATCAAGAACTGATCAATTATTATAATTGCTACAAAGTACTTTTTTAAAAACAAGCGTCTGTTACATGTTTCAACTTTTACCTTTTTCCTTTCAAATTCTTTAATAAGGAATTACATTTATTGTTAAATGCCCTAGCGAATATGCATAACTTTTGATTGCAACATATTTCATTTCAGATGTATGATGAAGCTCTTAGTGTAAGTAACCTCACGAACCCGTAATCAGAATCCGTGTACTCAGACAAATTAATTGGCAATAGAAAATCAAACGATCTTAATGTAAACAATATAAATCGACCTTTTTGTGAAATTATTCTAAAATATAAGATTTCTTTTTAAATCAATGTGAATCAGAAGCATTTTCACAAAACATATATTGGACGTTATACAAGCAAATAATGTTTAATATATTTCGGATTTGAAGGCACTTCCATCGAAATTCCTGACAAGCTTACAGGATTCCATCTCCCGTTTAGTTGTACCAGACGGATCCGATGATGCACCTGCCAGAGATTGCGCCCATTTATATGACACTCAGACTGACGAAGCTAAAGCACAACTCAAAAACGGTTAGAATAGACAAACATTCACTTAATGCAGACCAAAACATGTTCAAACAAATGCAGTTCATTATAATTATTGCCCAGTGGCTGTAAACTATTTTATCAAAACAATTGCACGCGTTTACATTAAACATTGTCTCGTTAAGATATATTTTATTTTAAAACGACATGAATATCGACGTTGTTTTAAATATACTTACTAGTGTGTTCAGTTAGTTTTTTGCCATTACTATCAATTCTTACTTTGAGAACGTATATAAAATATAAAACGTCCACCTTTTCATCACATCTTGTTTCATTATTTCCGTGCTTATATTTTACCAAGTTTTATATTTCTTGAGTTCGAGTCATATTTCTCCTTATATGGACATTGAAGAAATCAAGCTGAAACTCTAACATTCATTTCATCAATTATGATATTTCATTTGTTTTTATTTTGCTTTTCAAGGATTTTTCATGATCGACCCCGATGGTATGGAGATTAATAACGCAATCAGGGCATACTGTAGGTTTGCTGACAGAGAGACATGTTTAACACCAGGAATGGATGAGGTATATATTACCATTTTTGAAACTGTCCTTCTTGCATAAGTTTTATCCTGTTATAACATAATTACATCTGCAAATGTATGTTCTTTTTTGTAAAGTAAGAATGCGACTTTCAAAAACATGCAATACCTGTAATTTGCGGTAGTCATGAATACTAAATCTAAGTGTGAAAAACGTAAACAGCAACGTAGAAAATAACATCCTATCATATGTATGGTTGTATAGGTACATCTTCCGAGATTTGTTGTTATCTTATTCATATATTGCTATTACAGTTATCATGGGATACCGTTGAATCATTCACTGACAGCACAAAAGAGGTAAGCAAAACAATTTTTTTTTTCTCGTTATTCCTTTCAACATATGTCGTATGATCTTAGAGCAAATCAAAACATAAAACACCAATTTCGATTGAATGTTATTGTTTTCTATTACACGTTTTAATACTACAAACATGAAGTGTTTAAAACAGGTTGGATTGTATTTAAGTTCTCAAAAATTAGGTCACAAATCACAAATAAAAAACGAATTCATTTATACGTAATGTTTGAATATTGATCAGTTATTTCAGCTTTTCTTAAAATAAACACGGATAACTTTTAATTTTTGTATAGACTATATGCTATTCTTTTCTTTATTTTTGTCCAGTTCTATTACAAAGCCACTAAGAAGCAGATCAGAAGTTTACAAGAGGCCAGTGATGAATCACGACAAACTATTACATACAAGTGTCTAAACCACGATATAAACCTCGCCACCACCTCCTTTGAAACCTTCCTCGGCATTGATGTCATTGCCAACAAGCGTGACAGTGCTAAGCCCCGATATGTTGACGTTAACTTAGACGAGGATAACTGCAATGTAAGTAATTTTATTACGTCATTTAATAGACTCACGGTAAAGCTTAATGCAAATTAATATGTTTCAATATGATTGGGTTTTTTTAAATTGAAATTGTTAATAATTCTTTCAAGTTACTTACATACCAAAAATCTTAACTTATTTAATAATTGTTTTAATAAATAATTGGCTTTTCATAATTTAAACGACAATATATTGTCAAGTATTTCTTATTGTAACGTTATAAACTGATCACTGATATTGTCTGTTATTGCAGATATCCGGCCAGTGGGGAAGGAAGGTATTCAGCCTTCAGTCAAGGAAGGCTGAGGCACTGCCAATATTAGATGTAGACATACATGAAAGTGATATTACCGGTAGCAATAAGGAGTTTAAAATAGAATTAGGCAAGGTTTGTTTCAGAAGGAACACAACTCATTAAATTGATAAATCAAATTTCATTCTTTTAAACTTTTGCTTGAAATCATGGCAGACGTTTGGTACTTGAAATCGTGGCAGAATGTACACATTTGGTATACAAATTGAAAGTAGACCATCTCCAGATATATGGTATGAAACATAATACTGAGTCTCGAAATCATGGCGATACCTACTTAACATCTCCGTTGAAGAACTATGGGTTACAAAAGTGAAATAATACGGGACCATTTTTTCTTCGGAAGAAATCAAATATGAGCAAATGTGTGTAAATATGAGCAAATGAGTGAATACGTGCTGAATTGGTGATACTTATTCATTTACGAACAAGAGAACACATAATCGGTTAATATCATTTGACATATTTACGAAAATTCAAATTCATGGCAAATTGGAATATAATAAGGGCAACCATAGCAACTTGATAAACCATGTTATATGTTCTCTTTTTCTGATAAAGGGAGATAACCTTATCACATCCGTCCATATGTAACTATCACTGTTTCATCGTCTTTCCTTCCTGTCTATGCATATTTATAGGGGAATAAAATGTGTTTTCTGTTTAGATTTATAAACAGGGAATGATACAAGTACATGTATATGTAAAGGGATAATACACTCGCCTCAGAAGGTGTTAACAATATATTACTACTGTGTTAGTGTAATATTGGAACTCTATGAACGTGTCATTATTTAAATTCTAATTAGGGGACAAAACTTACATGCTATATTTTTCTACCTCTCATTATTTCATCATTTATCATCAATTTTTTTAATGCGGCGTCATTTCAAACACTAAACAGTAGCTAACGGGGAACAAAATAAATTTTATTAAGTTGATATGTGTTGGTGTTATTATGTTCATGGCTGCAAAACTTTGTTACACATTAAAGTGAATTACATATATTTTGTGCAGGTTTCCTGTTTTTGGGGTAAATCTGCTTAAAATCCGGGAGATATAAACAAAACGATATCATGCAATTGAATCTTTATTTGGAAACTGTTCTTGCGAACTGTCCTGCATGAAAACGGCACGAATATTCTCTGCTACATTTTATATGTGATTTACAAAATAAGGAAGAATATATCGATGCTGATATATTTAACCAAATCTAAATCATGCTATGGATTTAAGTGTACACGTTTCACCATTCGTTTCAAAATTTGCAATCATTTGATTAACTGGTCCTGGATGTTAGAATACATCGAACTACAGCAAACCGGGATACTGGATCGCCTTAGCAGTGCACTCATATGCTGAGGCGTATGGAAATACAATTAAATTGCCGTATATCGTTAGGTCACTTCATGCCAATGAAGACAATAACAAGAGAAATGCAGATTAGTATGCTTAAAGAGGTAAAAAAAATGGGAGTGAAGTACTGAGTGATTACTGACAGGAACGAAAAATTAGGTTTTAAATTAGTTTCTTGTAAATATATTTGAAACTTGTTAACCGTGTAATTCGAGCAAAACCATATTCAACATGTTTACCATATATATACCATTTTCAGAATAATTTCATGTTTAGAACTGTTCGTGTTGATAGTTAGGCGATTATGAATGAATTCACATGAGGTCAAGATATCAAATAAATACATAGGAAGAAGAAAAGCTAATATGATTACATAATAGGTTCTTGTTAGTAGGAACATCGCGTACACTCGACGATTTTATCAAATCGGCTGGGAGTTTGTATTTATGTATGTCAACTTGGTTATTTCAAAAACCCTGATATCGTTTCAAAGGTTTATCTTGTTAAGGTTGTGCCTTTTACTTTTTTACTCTATCAATACTTTCCATCAATTAGCTTTATTACATACATTTCCCCATAACGTTTTCTAGTGTGAAAGGTGCAAAAGGACATTATTACTGCAAAATTAAAAGAAAACCTTTATTGTGTCTGTGTGAAACCAGTATCAATCAATTCTGAAGTATTCCTTGCCACTAATGAGAATGAAAATCGCTTCTAATAACCGAACGGTACTACATTAGTATTCTAGGAGGAATATCGTCTCCCAAGCATTAATTTGAATTAAACGTGGACTTATTATTTCTTTATGAATTATTTTCAGCATTTAATAATAATAATAATAATATACAACATTTGATATAGCGCCCTATCTAGCTAACATAAGCTACTCTAAAGCGCTTT